>OZ020247.1:25729480-25923275 GCA_963971285.1 Astropecten irregularis | reverse complement strand
TCACTTAAAGGTAGTATCATACTTTGGTTTTTGTCAAAGAAATACAGATTCATGGGCTAAAAAAAATCAAGGACGATACAGTAATAGTCATCTGTGAAAATTATAGTCCCATACGGTGCCCACTTTTTGAGAAAACAGTGAAAAACAACCACTGTATTTCTTAAGTCTTTTCTCTTTTATTTTTGATCTTTTAAAAGATCAAAAAGATTTTCTATCGTTGTTTTACTAATTTCTGGACAAATACACCATTTCAGGCTGACAAATGTTAACGGTATGTTTCTACCAGCACCATCTTCATACCCTGAGAGGTATACGTAAATCTGTGAACATTTCTGTTTTGCGTCTTATACCAAAGTATATTCTACCTTTAGAAGTCACGCGCAGGCTGTGCCTGTAACGGTAGGCCTACTCACAGACATGTTAGTGAATCTACCGTTACACGAAACATGTCTCAAGCTGCCGCCCGACTTAGGTTTTCAATATCTTGCCTCAACACAGGCATGTTATTGACGGCCATAAACGCCGGCAAAAAACGAAGTCAGAGAGAAGGATACTGGCTCCGAAAACCGTAAGGGTGCACCACACTAAATAGCTCAATGCGCCGAGCTGATTATCATATTCTGTGTACCCCTCAAATGTTTTTTAAATATGCATTTTTGAGGGTCATGCAATTAATACATTGTGTAATTATGACTGCGGGTTATGACAATTAACTTGGGGGTTCAGTGCTTCAGCCTGTTGTGGAGACTTGAGAAATGTTGGCTTAAAATGTGGCACTGCTTCATGAAAACCGGCTGCAAGTTGGTTTTGGATAATGAAAATTTGTCTCTAACCTCATGCATAGCGACAACCCTACATAGGAATAACCAGCTGCAGAATGTACATAATATTCAAAAACCCTTCCAAACTTGCATAATTAGCAGTCCAGCATTATATACCTAAAAGATTCCAAGGTTTTCCAAGCAACTTAAGACAAAATGTTCTTCTGGTCAAGACGTACACATCATCTGAACTTGTCGATGTTTTCCTTGTTTTCTTCGTTTCACAGGTATTGCAAGTGACATCTTCTGGGCGTGACATC
Organism: Astropecten irregularis; assembly: GCA_963971285.1. Taxonomy (NCBI): domain Eukaryota; kingdom Metazoa; phylum Echinodermata; class Asteroidea; order Paxillosida; family Astropectinidae; genus Astropecten; species Astropecten irregularis. The sequence continues at coordinate 25,922,194 of OZ020247.1, read as the reverse complement.
ACCGATGGCCATCCCAAACTAGCGGCCTGGATTGCCAGCGTTAAGGCCGACCTCAGCCCATATTTCGATGAGGTGTTCGTATATGTGAACAGAGTACGAGAGATGAATCTGCGAAAGAAAGCAGCGGCTCAGCCGGCTAGATTGTAATCCTGAAGGAAATACGTGTCAGCTTACAGCGCAGGGAAAAAAAATACTTGCCATCATCACGCAGAGTTTCATCGTCATCTGTTGGTAAGCATTTAAGCACAATAGCACATCATACTGATTTCATAGCAAATATTGCAGGCGCGGTTCTAGAGCCAAAATGTTTGGGGGGCTAGAACTAGAAGACCCAATATTTTGGGTTCTTCTAACAATCGCTTCTGCTATGTCTTAATATTAGGGGTCGAAAAACTTGCACATTATAGCCCACACAGCGCGTTTTTTTTTTATAACAATAATAAATGAAAACGAAGTCCTTTGTTCTTGTGAGATATATTTTTTTATTCAAATAAGTAATACCACAGGGAATTTAAAAATATCTTTAAAAAATATAATGAATACAACTGAATGCATATCAATTAAAATTCAGAGAAATTCGATGAACACATGATCGAGTTCCTTGTGTACAAATGAAATGATTTATGAGTTTGTGATTCCTTCTACAAAACTTATATTGAACTTTTGCCCTTCTCCGAAACATTGACCCTTTTCAAAACATCGGCTCCAGCTTTGGCTCCGGCTTTTGCTCTATTTCGTGCATCAGTTTTAAAGTACTGGTATCAAAATATGTGTAGAGGCTTTTGGCTATGGATTGGAAGCACACAGACACAGCTTCGGCTTGAATGAAAAATTCAAATTCAAAATTATAATTTCGGGATTCGGATGACAGAGACGAAGCCGTAACCAAGGTTTGGAAAAGGCTTTTGGGGTCTGCAGCCGATTTCACGAAATGTTTAGTAACTTACGCAACGTACAAATGTTGTGTAAGTTTCGTGAAACGGCCATAACTTGTGCAACCAAGGCAGGAAAATGTTGAGTAAGTTACGCAACATTTGAAGGCATTGCATACGTTTGGTAATGACTCTGAAAATTTATGGCAATAAAAACTTACTTGGTGAGAAGTACAGCTGCTTTGGATAGTATAATGCATATTGAGAAACGTTCAATTCGAAGTACCGCGGTAATGGAAAAATATGTCACTTTTTATCTCCAAAAATTATGAATCTGAGAAGCGTTATGGCCGTAACGCTTCTCAGCTATTGAATGACTGTTCTCTGGCGTGAAATAACCGCTCTAGTTTGTCGCCAAAATCTCAAAAACGCTACCACCTTTTGAATTGAAACTTTCACAGGTTAGTTTATGGTATATATAAACAATTATATTGGTTTGAAACGAACAGTAGGCTCAAATTACCAAACGTATGCAATCCCATTAAGGCTCACAATTTACAACTGATAAAACATATTTAAAAACGGTTTCTGTTTCTATAAACATAAAGTAAAATAAGTATTGATCAATACAGGGTTTATGATATTGTACCCTGTTTTCATCCAAACTTCATGTCTTATTTCACAGTGTGTCCCCCCCAAAAAAAAAAAAAAACGACACCCATTTTCAACAAATTATTAAAAGAGATTGTATGTTTTCAGCTATTTGATTTTTAGTCTATTGCATTCGCTATCTCACTGGGTAAATTTTGACAAAATTTCAATGCAATCCATTCATGCATCACTGAGCAATACCTGATTGTCTTGAAAAGTCCATTTTGCTGCCATTACAAATGAATGACAGTTGTCACCTTAATGGGGATCTGTGTTTAGTGAATGTGGGCGGCCATGTCGAGGGGAGATTTACAGATCACAACTAAGAATAGTAAGATGACCACCATTGGCACTCAATTGTAATGGTAACAAAATGGACTTTTCCAGACAATCAGTAATTGCTCAGTGATGCATGAATGGATTACATTGAAATTCCGTCAGGACATGACCATGGAGATATTGAATGTAACAGACTATAAATCAAATAGCTGAAAACGTACATTTTCTTTTCATATTTTGTTTAAAATGAGTATCCTATTTTTGGGGGAAACACTGTATATTTCTCTTTGATTTCCAAGTACATTAATTTTGAGAGGGATATCATCCTTTGATAACAACATTGCTGGTAGAGGAATTCAAATCTTTGGACTGCTGTGTTCATGCTTATGAAATCCAGTCAGCGTACTACTATTCAACGTCCAACTGAAAGGGTACCATTTTCATCTTTCAAAACCTACTCAAATAAGTCTACGAGAAGTATCTAATATATACAGAGTTTACAAATGTATGTTAAATACAGGTTTCTTTTTATCCTCGCATCACGTACATACACACTATCCCATAAGATCAGTGTTTTCTTGTTCGCATGACAAGTAAGCTTATGTGTCAATATGCAAATATATGCAAATTAGGCTTGCCCTTCACCGACATAGGTGAACACTGCATATATAGTGCTTGTTGAGCGCACATGTAAAAATCATGCGCTGGCTCAGGTGGGATTCGAACCCCTCCTTTTGTGTCAAGACGGCCGCTAGCAATGTTCCAAAAATTACACTCTGATCAGATAGTTCTCATAAGTTTGTCAGTAACTCTGATGGATCTCGGTTCCCCTCTCTAAAAAAATTGTTTTCCGGAATTAGGATACCGCCATGAACCCCCCAAAACAAACAAAAAACAAACAAAAACAAAACTCTGCCTAAAAAATCAAACAAAATCATGTGTCCAGCATCAGTCTCTAAGCCAGCTGGTTGAGTTGTAATTCAGTTTCTTTGTTCACAAGGAAATGCAGTACAGAAGTATATTTGGGTCATTCCAAGGGTTATGGGTTGTGTTTTTTGGTGAGCATGACCAGAAAACGTCATAATCAACCAATGACCGTTGAATCAAAGGATGCAACAGGTTTCTGGTCATTGCGGCGGTCAAAATATACCCAAAGTTGGAGCAAAAATTCTGACAGTCTTTCAGTTCTTATCATCGTTTATGTTTAGAGTTATGTTCCAAACTTGGAATGATATAAACATTTGGCAACTGCATTTAAAAAAATTAAAACCAGGATAAAAAAAGGGAACATGACATTTACTTAAGGCAACAAAGAAACACTATTTATAAATTGTGGCACCATCTGGCCGGCAGTATGACATATTTTCAGGATATAATTATGATTGATAGGTGTTCAGGGCTCACACAAATCGGCAACATCATCAGAAAACCCTCGAAATGCCGTGAATAATTTCTTCACGACACAAATTCAAGATATTGCAATTTTTTGTCAGGGTTGTTATGCCATGAAAACGCCACCATTTTGGCAAAACAATTCACAACTTGGACCCCACTGTTCACGATGTCATTATTTGGTACGCACAAATTAAAAGCACTCCAGGCCAAAAACCGTCCTGAATTTTCCCCAATGAAAATTGAACAAAGAAAAATTGACTGGAGCGGGATTCGAACCGGCAACTTCCTGAATACCGTACAGGCGCTCTACCGACTGAGCCATCCAGCCCTACGTTGGTGGTGACCCCAATAGTAAATTATCTTTGATCGTTTGGCTGAATTTTCCTGACGGATCACTTCAGCCGGTCAATAAATTCTGGATTGTGTTCCCATTGTTACTTCTCTAAAAAAATACCCACAGCTGCTCGGATCCACAATAAATAACCCCTAATCAAAACGGTCCTAAAAGTCATTCCACAAATGTACCGTCGTCCAATGGAGGCCGCTGATTTGGATGCGGCTGCTTGATCTTTTTAGGGGTGGGGGAAGGAAACGCCTACTACCTGTCAACCCAGACATCAATTGATTGACGACGCATCGGAGATGCTCCTTGTGGCTTCATCGCTGCTGTCTGATAGTCGTGCTACCTTGGACGTGTTGTTGCTGGTGCTAGTCTCTTCCCCGTTGGTATCGCCGCTCCCACCGGCGTCCCGTGGCCTTTTCTTCGTCATCACCTGCACAGAAGTCAAACGAAATGACATCAGAAGTGAGATGGTAAAAATATATTTAATGTTGGCGAGGAGGATCAGCAGGATTTGGTAACATACCCAAACAGAAATGTTCACAGATTTTCGTATAACTTTCACGGTATGAAGATGGGGGATTCAGGTTGGCGTAGTGGTTCTTTCCTCGCCTTTCACCTCTGTGGACCAGGTTCAAGTCCGGCTCGGTTCACGAGTGGATTGGGTTTTCAATCCCTGCCTGATTCCGTGGGTTTTACTTTTACCCAGAATATTACTCTGGGGCTTTCCTCCAACCTCTAAAACTGTATCTTCTTCTCATCATCTTTCCATAACAGGTTTCATCAGGCTTGCGAGCTACAGTGCCTATAGGGCACTTTTGAGGAATCCTTGGTGTCATCACCAGAAATAAATAATAATAATAAATGATAATGTTGCTGGTAGAAACATACCGTTAAAATATTTCCACCTGAAATGGTGTATTAATCCAGAAATTAGTCAAACAAAAGACCAAAAACAGTTTTGATCAAAACCATTTTTCATGTTTTATAAAAAAAGTTGAGCCAGCACTTTGTTATTTTCTCGTGACTCAAATGTCTGATTGAGCTCAAAGTTTCACAGGTTTATTATTTCATGGACATAATGAATCAGACAAAGTGTGAGTGCTGCTCTGTGATCTTTATTGATCATGTATTATACCTTTATAGGTACTGTAGTATCATACTTTGGTAGCATACCGAAACAGAAATCCTCACAGAATTAGCTATTACTTTACAGGGTATAAAGATGGTGATGGCAGAAACATACCGTTACAATTTTTCTGCCTGAAATGCTGTATTTATCCAGAAAAGAGTAAAACCAATTGACCAAAAATAATTTCGATCTTCGGAAGAGCAAAAGTCCTGTGAAAAGATTTTAAAATACCGTGGGCATTTTTCACTGTTTTCTAAAAAAGTGTTGCAGTGGGCACTGTATTGGACTGGGAATTTCACAGATGACTATTACTGAATCTTCCTTGATATTTTTGCCCATGAATCTGCATTTCTTTGACAAAAACCAAAGTATGATATTACCTTTAACTGTGGAGGGGGCATCTTCTCGGCTGGCGGGTGCATGAGGTTGTCCACTATTTCTTTCATTCTCTCATCTTGCAGCCATCGATGTTCTAGAGCTTTGTTCACCGTAAATCTCCTGTGTGTGTCCACCGTCAGGAGCTTCTTAATCAGGTCTAGGGCTGGAATATGAACGGAGAAAAATTTACTGGAGTGGGATTCGAATGTATTACCCCCAGAATACTGTACCGGTGCTCTACCAAGTGAGCACTCCAGCCCTATGTTGGTGGTGTCCCTATTACTCAATTATCTTTGTTCGTTTGGCAGTCAGAAGCCATGAAACCACTTGCATACCGCTATATCCCAAGGATCATTGAAGATATGCGCAACATTATCAATGCTGCGACCTGAAAAACGTTACATGGGGGATCACTCAAAGAGGATACAGCATTTTGATATTGAGACAACAGGCAACTGATAAAAAAATGAAAACAGGACATCTTACAACAAACAAACAGACAACAAACAATAGACGACAAACAACAAACAAACAATAAACAACAAACAAACAACAAATAACAAACAAACAACAAGCAATAAAATAACAAACATGAACAAACAACAAATAACAAACAAAGAAACAACAAACAGCGAACCACTAACAAAACAAATAACACCCACAAACAACAAAGAAACAAACAAATCTGACTGATTATGAAAACAAAGAGGACATCAATGAACAAACAGATTAAAGGGACTCGTACCATCATCTGAGACGCCTTTCCAGAACTTGGATGGGAAGCTGTAGTATCCTCTCTTAATCTGCTCTTCAAGTGGCATCACGGTAACCTCCTCAGTGAACGGTGGGTACCCGCCGAGGCTGGACAGAACAAGACAAGATCAAATAGGAAAATTAGCTATTTCAATCCGATTACCAGCCAAAACTGTCAACTGTTTCAAGATACATTCTAGCTGGATCTATCAGGGGCCAACATGTTTGGGTTTTTGTCAAGGTTTTTGCTCTGAGCAAATTTGAAGTTCGTGATGTGTGTGTGGACCAATTGTTTTACCAAGCTAATGCTATATGAGTGCATGGGGCTAGCCACAAGTTGAAAGAGCTTCGGATGTGTCTATCTCAGTCAGCCCAATTTCACGGCCATGCTTAGCACAGAAATTTGCTAACAATGAAATTTCTGTCTTAATAAAAACAGGATTCACAACCAAAATTGCATGTGCTGTGTATCACTTCACTTGTGATTTTTTTTGGGGAACTGTTGTTCGCTGACCATGAATATCCGATGGAATTTTTAATGGTGGTTTGTTTTATCAGGCAAGACAATTTTGTGCTAAGCAATTCTCCCGGATATCCCCACCGATCTTTTGCTCATGATTAGCTTTCAATGAAAGATGATTGGCGGTGTACAAAATAATATACTGACACCACAGTTTCTTGTTTTAATCAAAAGAGGGCGCCATTCAAAACCGTGTGCTCGAAATCGAATTACTGTATAGCACAGCATTTAAATCTGAGAGTCAATCACAAGATGAGCTTTGACCAAATGATCGAGGAATTTACCAGATGAATAGAATGACCCCAAGACTCCAGCAGTCTACCGTCTTGCCATAGCCAGTCTTCCCGGCATTCGTGAGGACCTCGGGAGCCAGGTAGGTCGGGGTACCACACAGGGTCAACATGAGGGACTTCTCCCCTAGGAATTTGGACAGGCCAAAGTCCGTCACTTTGATCAGAGTGTGGCTTTCGTCGCTGGTCAGCAGGATGTTCTCCGGCTTCAGGTCTCTGTGAGTGATGCCATTGTCGTGGAGATACTTTGTGGCCAGGAGCATTTGATAGAAGAGGACTTTGGCAGTCAGCTCATCAAACTTGCGGACGGAGATGACCCGGTCAAACAGCTCACCACCTTCAACACTGTCAGACAAAATACAAAGGTTTGGTTCTAAACAATATACACTTTGTGGTCTATAATGTTGAATGATAATCTAATAATGTAATGAGTCCTTCAAGGAAATGAAAGAAAGTATCCTAAGATTATTATTTTTTTTTTGTGTTCCTTCAAAACAGGGAGGTACAATAGAGCGTTTTTATTTCAAATTTGGTGATTAAAAACAAAATGCTGTTTAGTGCACCTCCAAGAGTTCACAACGCGTTGGCCAATCACAATGCACGGAATTGGTCGACCTGTTCCAGATGCGCATTGGGTCGACAAATTCCGTATATTATGATTAGCCAACGCATTGTAACCACTGATCTATACAATTTGGAAAGGTCGCACAACTCTACGCGTGAGGCATCCGTGCGGCCACATTTGGGATATTTAAGACAATGGCAGGCATGGCGTATACAGAGAATTGCTGCACTGCCTGCTGTGCAGTCATGCAGTGCAATGAGTATTGTGCTGAATATCCTAACATGGCCGCTGGTGACTTCACTGCACCCGCGACCTATCCAGTTTGTATAGATCAGTAATTGCAACCTCTTGAAGGTGCACTACTGTGAATCACCCGTATTTGACAGATGGTACAGAATAAATTGAGATGTAAGAAGGTGACTTACAGTTCTAGAATGATATACAGCTTATCGTCGGTGTGACAAACATCCTCAATAGCTATTATACAGGGCTACAAACAAATAGGAAATGGTCTAATTATAGTTATATAATCATCAAATAACCACAAGTGAAATTGACTGGATTAATTTCAAGTCATTGAAAAGAGAACAAAGAAAAATTGACCGGAGGGGGTTTCAAATCAGGGCCCAATTTCATGGAATCTGTTACGGGCTATTTTTGTGCTTACAGGCACTGCTACGCGTGAAATCTATTTCAAGGAATCCGTTGTAAGAAAAACTTTTGGTGAGCGAAGAATTTCTAGGGTAGCTTTGATTATTTTCTGCTAACGCGCTGTCATATGCATTTAGCAGAAATTCCTTGCTTACCGTTACCAAAAAGAAAATTCTCCCCTGAAATACACTATTAAACCATAAGCAAAAAAATCTGCTACCGTAAGCGAAGACTTTTTGCTATGTGGTAACGGATTAAAATCAACCCCAGGAGTCATAGTTAGCATTAAAATCGTACAACTAAGTTTTTACATTTCGCCTGTATACTAACACAGCTATTAACCTCTACATATCCAGAAAAATAGAACCAATAAAATACTCACATGATTTAATGACTTTAAAATGTTCACTTCTTCCATGACAGTTTTCTCCATGTTCTGATGATTCAAACACACAAAATTCTGCATTACTAATATAGTTATGAATTATGCATGTTGAGCTGTTGAATATTCAGTAATTGACAAGTATCTTGGTGTCTCTGTAATCTGCTTACGCTTAGCATAGATCCGCCAATGGAGAACGTCTTCTTCTCGATGATTTTGATGGCAAATTTTTCACAGCTTCCCTTCTTGAATGCTAAGCGCACCAGTCCGCATGCCCCCCTGGAAACAGAATGGCAGAATTTTATACTTTATACACATGATGAAAGCAAACACAAAATATGTCAGGCCCTCCTAACTCCAAGCATTTTTACCCCGTTCTCCTCAGCCTGTTATTGTCCACCTTCAATCTTGCCTACCCCACACCCCTTTGCCAACGTCCCCTGACCACACCTACCCCTATCCTCCCTGGTAACTCTGACCCCCCTCCCCCCTTGTTCTGATCCTCTCGTCCATTTATGTGTATCTTTTCTTGTCCCCTTGATATTTAGCCTTTGGGAAAGATCCTCCTAAGATTGAAACGTCAGGCCCTCCCAACTCCAAGCACCATATCAAGGCTCATATCATAGGGCTGGCAAGTTACAAACCTAGAACCCTGTAAAGCAGTAATTCAGGCATACAGTAGACATACCACAGCAACCAAAGTTTCCTTTTATTTCCGATTAAACAGACAAAGACAACAGACATCTTTAGCATACCTTCCCAAAACTTTCGACAAGATGTATTTTTGCCTCAAGACATCTGGCAAATCATCTTGTTCCGTGTTGTTACTGTCCATAAACACGTAAGCTGCAATGACAAAAAAAAACCCACCAAAATGTCAGTTTTGTTATTATCTATTATAAGAAACAATGCCATGCACAATTTTTCTATGTAATACAATTCAAGGTCTCACAAATGTCATAATATTGAAATATATGAGAAATTATGATCAATACTAATGAATGTCAATTATTTGGTCAAAATATTGACCATTCAAACTTCGGCCAGTCAATCAAACTTTGCACATTGACCATTCATTAGAAATATAATTCGGAATATAAATGAAAGAATTTGTAACCACCTTTCTTCATGGTGTCAGAAGTGGGATTCTCATTTTTAATCTACCATGGCCACTTTCGGCAACAGTGGAGAGATTTGCGAAAAGAAAGATGGTTACAAACTCTTTCATTACGATAACAAAATTGGACTTGTCCCTTTAAGAGACAGGGTCTAGGCCTGCATAACCACAGCACAAATTGCTTCATTACATTTCATAAAAGTTGTACCTTTGTTCTTTGGTAGCGACAGGGCAATCTCGTCATTGTTCTTCAAAACGGACTTTCTTCCTTTGCCAATTTTCTCCCCGTTTACAAATGTTCCATTCGAGCTGAAATCTTCAATGAATACAAAGGTATTGCCGTTCTTCTTTTCCTGTCGAGCCAAAGAGAAAATTAATAAGTTTCATCACCAAAAACACAGCTTTAGAGATCTGCTAGCACAAAAAGTCCCCTTTATGACTGCACTGACATAATGGATTTACACAATTAGCTATGGCTGTGGCTACGGATTGAAATCACACACAACTCTATTGGAAGTGGCTGAAGCAGCTGCAATAGACTCGTGTGTAAATTCAAGCCGTAGCCATGAAGCTGGGACACAGCCACAGACCTTGAATATTCTGAAGTGTCTTTTGCTGATGGCTTGGAAGCATGGATTGTTGCCCATCTGTGGTGCGGTGTAGGTGACATCGCAGGAGGAGTCTCGGCCAAAAATGTACTCATCCTTGATCTGTTCTTTCGTCTCCTTCAAGTCTGCGAGAGAGAAACAAACATGTCAATTGTTTCTGCACTCAAAGACAGTTTTAAAACCACTTGTGCACATGATAATACAATTTATATCTTTCCTGCCTAACAAAAAACCAGATGCCAAGTGTCCTGTGAACATGAGTCGACTTTAAACCATATTCTGGCATTCCACTAGGAAGTACTGAAGCATGTAATAACCGGTAGGCATTCACTAAGCAGAGTTTTGAGTTTTGACTCAGGTGAAAGAAGGCCTCTATGTTCAATACAAGTAATAAACTATAGTCTTCGATAAACATGATAAAGATCCTGCTAGGATCAAAACGCGTCAGGCCCTCCAAACTATAAAGCAAAAATATAGGGGCCTATGTTTTGGAATTCAGCCAAAAAATTACTTTGGCAAGAGATCATTGTGTATTTCCTGATCCCGTACATTTGCTATTTTTGTGTATGAGCATTGTAAGAAATAACGGAAATAATTCCACCGATGGCCAAAAATGTTATGGAAAAAGAGTTTTCCTCCAAGAGTTAATAATATTGGACACGAGTTATTAATTATCAACTTCAATCTTAGGCATTTAAAACTGGGATATCACATCTGAAAAGTGTTTTTTTTTCACCTAGAAATAATGCATTTCGAATGCAGCAGCAGCCATTTTTCTCAAAATTCCGTGTCGGTTCCATAGGTTTGTGTACAAGTGATGGTCGTCAGTGAAATTCTTCCCAAAACTAAAATAATTCAATTTAAAGAGAGTTGCTCAGATTTTAAAAGTAAAACTCCATTTTCCATATATTGATAGATAATATGAATATCCAAAATTCCAACCATGGTTTTGTTCCCAAAATAAAAAGGAAAATGTGTATGTGTCCAATCAATCATGCCTCCATGCGCTGCACATTGCACAAGGTAAAAACAAAACAAAAACAACACCATATTCCCTCACAATTCTGAGGGTCAAATTTCACTTAAAAATGCCTTACCAACTGCTGAGAATGTCTTGCCAACGGGCAAGAGACGGCCCCACACAATATCCGGGTTTTCCTCTTCTTCGTGTTCCTCAAAGAACCCGTCCACGACATCCTGCGTCGGCAGAGTCTCCATACTAGACACGGTCCCCGCAGAGCTGAGCGAACTCGACGTGTTGTGCGAGTTGGTCTGACTCATGGCCGCCGTGCTAGCGCCGCGTGCGACGGTATAGGCCGAGGGTCAAAGTGCCGCTGACTCGGTGATTCACTCCGTCACGGACTAACGCGGCAAATTCAAGATTTCCAAGTCATGTTTTTGGGATCAGTTGTGTTCTCATTCAAACTGGACGAAGAAGAGACATTTGAGATTGATGATAAGCAAACTTGATTAATCTTTATCCACAAATATGTATAAAACGAGTTTTGAAACTGTACAGTCAAATTTAATACCAGTTGGGAGCAGGCCACACCATACAAGTTACAACCCATTCTGGCATGTCTGACTTCTTCAATCAAAATACAAAATGTGATCGTCTCTACCCCCCATTTTCCTCTAAATGCAAAGATTGTCATATGCCAAAAATAACACATCGGTTTAATGTACTCGTGTACATGCAGAATAGTTTAACTAATTAATGGTTGTGCACTAGAAAGAGAGCGAAATCTTACCTTAAACTTTGGCAAAAACTTCAAAGTTTTCAAAATTTAATATGGTGCTTCTTCCCACATCGTCCACACGTGTGCCTACAGGCTACACTATGCAGTATGCATGGCGTGAGCTGCGCTGTTCACAGTTCAATGACCTGAATGAGACAGTCCATTATTTCAAAGGGGTGTCGTAAAATAAAATGAAAAAACAAGTTGTGGAAACGTGTGTAATATAACTAATTATAATTTGTTAGTGTTGTTATACAGACACACTCAATTTTTAAAATAACATTTTTATTATATTTAATCACATATGGCACAAATATGTTGAAATGTTCATAGACTTTAACGATGTTAATACCAGACATCCCTTATTTTAAAAATGGAATGATAGATGTAATGAATTTAACCAATGCAGTCAACAACATGTTGGTACGGTAAAGATCAAAGCAATCTCTACAAAAACAGTTTTTGTTGAAATTTTTCATCCTCTAAAACTTGAATTGACGTCAAGTAAGGTGTAGGAATGGAAGTGTAAGTAAAATACCCATCGTTTGAATCGTATCTGTGAAAATAGCAATCCAATCATGCCAAGTCAAGTGGTATAAAACCTGCACTGCAGCAGTGCAGTTAAATTAGGCCAAACGTTACTGTCACTGACATGACTGATGACCTGACCTGAGCCTGAGGGTGCAGAATGATTTATATAATTAACAAAAAAATGCATCATGATCAAACACATCACTTTTAGTTTTACTAGCTGCGATAGGAACAGGTCGGCTCTTCCCTTTGCCAACTCATACCTTAAGACAGTACTAGCCGTACCTTTGCCAACTCGTCCCTTTGCCAACTCTTCCCTTTGCCAACTCGTACCGGCTTAGGCTTAGCCATAGCCAACTCCAACCTTAGGCTTCCGAACCTTAGCCAACTTGTACCTTCGCCATGACAAGGGCATACCAACTCGTACCTTTGCCAACTCGTCCCTTTGCCAACTCGTACCTTCGCCAACTCGTCCCTTTGCCAAATTGTACCTTAGCCGTACCTTAGCCAACTCGTACCTTAGCCTTGAACCTTCGCCAAAACAACTCGTACTTTCGCCAACTCTTTCCTTCATCAACTCTATTTCCTTCACCAACTCGCACCTTCAGTTAAGACAACACGTACCATCACGCCAAGTCTAGTTGTACTGTTGATTCAGTTGTTAAAAATTCATTTATAAATTTATAAATTGTGTTAGGATCATCGCAACTACTGACTAGACAGAGTCCAGCTATAAAGTGACCTTTGAATTTTTAATTTTATCATTGTTTCTCTCCTTTCCTTTTGGCAGTGTGGATGGGAATGCTGCAATGTTGAGCAACTATGAGGTACAAAGCACCAACGGTTTTTATACACAACAAGTGTCGGCTTGTGGGGTAACCATGCCATGAGGAGATGTCGTGGTATCTTCTGTTAGAAAGCTGATGAAAATGTCTTTCGTATTTTGCTTAAAAGGGTTTTACCTTGTGGTTCATATTCTTAAGTTCTGACTCAAATATCTATTCTGTGCATGTATGTGCGCAGCTGCCATCAGTCATACAAGGCCTGGATAGCTCCGTAGGAAAATTGCTGATGTGGTATTGCTGTTGCAGAGGAGCAGGTTCGAATCCCGCTTCAGTGAGATGTCTTTGTACACCTTGAAATAACCTTAGTATATAGAATAGATCAATAGAGTGTTTTTCCTTAGGCAGTCACATTAACATTTTCTTCTTTTCTTGTTATGAGTTCAATGAACATGTTTTTGGTTTATGTTAGGTGTACTCTCTTCTGACTGAGCTCCAGTCACAGAGCACCCAGAAGAAGAAACCGAGCAAGACCCAGCAAAACCTGGCCACTATTTCCTACGAGGTAAAATGACATTCTGGACTCATTTGTTTGACCTGACACCAATGTGCCAAGTCAATAATTTCCTTACTTTTGCGTTGGGTCCAAATTATCTGGCAATAGCTTGGAAATGTGCTTTTCGATGGGATTTGCAGGCTCGACTTGTACCAAGAATGTACCTTAGCTGCACAGGGTTAGACTTCAGCAGATTGTGGAAGGTCCCAGCTTTTGACAGATAGAGATAGTGTAAAACTCTGAGCCATAATTTACAATTGGACCAAACATGGCTGATTGTGCATGAGTTGGATAAAACATGGCTGATTGCACGTTAGTTGGACCAAATATGGCTGATTACAGGTTAGTTGGACCAAACATGGCTGATTACACATCAGTTGAACTAATCATGATAAACAGCAATTTTGTTTCCAAAATCCAGAATCCTAGTTTTCTCCCTGTCTGTAGCTTTGAATCAACTCCTTTTCGTGTTTTTGTTGACAATTGAGGCCAATATACCGTAACTAAATATCTTTTAGCCTTTGACAAAGATCCTGCTCAGATCGAAACACGTCAGGCCCTCCTAATTCCAAGCATTTTATAAATGTTAGGTCATTTTTTGGGCTGACGAGCAGTTTGCAATAGTTTATTACTTGTATTCAGATATGTGATATTTCCCTTTTCTCCTTTCAATATGGTATCGTATGTAGACTGCCAAGTACCTGGAGAATACTCCATGTAAAGATCAGACTACTGACTGCATCAAGGAGTTCATGAAGGCTGTTGAGCAATTCAACATCACCAAGTGAGTCTTCGTTCTTGAACTGCTGGCAAATTTCAATGGTTCCTTTTGACAGGCTCTACCATGATGTTTTAATGCCGATTTCACAAAGCACTAAGATTGATCTAACAGCTCTAAGATTGGTCTTAAGTGTGAATTAATCCTAATTGCTTTATAGCAAAGTGTGATGTCACAATATAAATCACTATGGTGAAACTAACATCACATCTTAAGATTAATCTTGGTGCTTCGTGAAATTGGCCCATGATCTCTGATTGGTACTCAGGGCAAAGACATTGACAGTGAGATACCGGTAGGTCCCATCATAGGGATGGATAGTGTAGATGGTAGAATCCAGGAATGTTGATCCAGAGAGTTATCATGTTTGATTCATCCTTGATCTCTTTCAAATCATTGTAATCATTTTTGTCTATCCTTCCTTTTTGAATTCCTGTCCTTTGTTATCTCACTCCTGTCCCTAACTTTGTTTTCACAAAAGCTCTGGCAAATATGTACAACTTACTAGATGTTGATTTCTTTTAATTTCTAGAGCTGAGAGATTGCAACTCCTGAACAACAGACCCAGCAGCGCAGTTGAGATTCAACTGGTATGATCAATAACCTTGTTAGAAACAATCTTGCACAATATTGTGACATTATCAGGGTTTAACACTGGTCCACTTGCAAAAATGCCAGTCAAAATTGCAGCAGGTTTATAGTCAAAATTAAAAAAAAAAATTCAGTTGGACACTCAAAACATTGTGCTTCTTGAATGCATGCAATTTAATGCAGTTTTCATCGGACCTGCATGGAAAACTTGCCTCAACAGTTAATAAACATTGAAAAACAGCAAACACTGGACTCAAATTGCCCAACACTTATTTTAGGTTTTTGCAGTTGAATCTTCACCCTGTAGGTTACGTTAACAGCGGACCCTACGTGATACCCATTGATCTACATGGATCAGACATACCGTGCTGCCATGTGCGATGTGCGTGTTGAGTCTGGACTCAAAATTCAAATGCGAATCATCGATCTAGTCTGTATGGTGTAACACAAACAAAGGTGTGGGGTTGGAACAATATAAGTTTATATGAAAATCTGATGATTTTCGAGTAAAAAAAATGACACATATTGTGTGTGCAATTAACAACCGGCCTTGGCCTTGACCTTGGCCTTGGCCTTGACCTTGGTCTCGGACACTGTGGCCTCGTCCTTGGTCTCGAATGCTCGTGGCTTGGCCTTGGCCTTGGCCTCAGAGGTTGTTGACTCGACTCCAACACTGATTATCATATCCTTGGGATGGGACAAGTGTTATACCGAAGTGAAAGAAAAAATCCAGGAATTGAATTTTTGTTTCCCCTCTGCAGATGATCGAAGAGAGCGAGGAGAGACTGTCCGAGGAGCAGATTGAGCAGCTGTTGGACATCATCGCTACAACTCTGCCAGGAGGAGAGGATCAGGAAGATGCTGCCGTAGAGGAAGAGGAACAGACCGCCATGGAGACTGAGGAAGTACCAGCTGGGGAATGATGGGTTTAAAACTCCTAGGAACCTGCCTGGACTAGGAGGAGTGTACATAAAACCAGCTGAAATCCTGCCATCATGATTTATAGATGTCTTGGGAATTTAATTCTCTTTAAACGAGACTGCGTGGTTGTACAGTAACTTCATTTTGGAAGGCAAAGCTTCCCATTTATTGTGGGTGCTTATTAAAAGGCCAGTCTTTCTTAAAGACAGACTGGCCTTTTCCCACTTGACCAATCCCCGGGGTGACTCAAGGGTGAACATAAGCCACGATTCCCACTTGAAATGTTCACTCCTCCATCACCCCCGAGCCACCCCTGAGCAACCCTCGAGATTGCCCTTTTCTCCGGGGTGAGTTCAACCCTGCTCAGGACCAGGGTTGAAATGTTCACCCCGGATCGGCTGCGGGGTGAGTTCGCCCCGGGGATGAGCGTTCTAGTGGGAAAAGGCCTTTAAAGGTTCACCAAGGCAGCTAGTCCTCACTTGTTTCTCATTAGAATTCAGTTCCTGACTTCCTTGGGTCGATTTCACAAAATACTCAGATTAATCTTACATGTGAATCGGTCTTAATCGCTAGGGCAAAGTGTGATGTCACAATAGAAGTCAATATGGTGATATTGAGTATTGATGACAACTCCTATAATCTTTGCTTGGTGAAATCCAGCACTATAATACTGTATCACAAGTTAATAGGAGTTGGCCCGCATTGTTATATACGTACTCAGTGTTAGATCTAAGGAACAAAATCATGGCATAGTCAAAATACCTGTGAGTTTTCTTTGGGATTTTAGTTTAGAGGATGATTTCTTTGGAGGGGAGGGGGGGGGGGGTTGTCGGATTGGACTTCATACATTTACATCACTCATTTCATGGTGTTATGCATCAACACATTGGAAACTGTGAATCATTTTACTGATTATCTATCAATGCAATAATAACATGTACAGCATAAGCTGTGGTTCCTATTACTAAGCAGATTCAAATTCTTTAGATTGCCCAGCTGTCCTAGCGGTCAACCTGGTTAAGACCTCCGGGGTCATTGGGTTCGAATCCCACCTGATCATGCACAGTGGCGTCGCCAAGGGGGGGGGGGGGGGGCAGGGGGGGGCACGTGCCCCCCCTGGAAAACCTCGTGCCCCCCCCGCGTGCCCCCCCATTTGAGATTTGGGTTGGTGAAAAAAAATATAATATATATTATTGTAGTGCCCCCAAACAATTGCTAGTGCCCCCCTTGTGCCCCCCCAGACTCAAAAGTCTGGTGACGCCACTGATCATGCATTTCTTATCCAAGAAGAGTAAACCTGGACTTAAGTGAATTAAGTCCTCTCCCCACACACTGATACATACTTCACTGATACCAAGTTTGTTCGTCTTCTCTTTGTAATTTCTTGAATTTTTTTTTGATTAGCAAATTAAAATAAAAACTATAATTATACAGTAGCCAGCACATGCCGGCACACATGAATCTGCATATTATTTTGTGGTATTTCTGTGAATTCAGCTACATGTATTTATGTGAAAGGAATGATTACATTTTATTTAATGAAGTGGTATGTGTTATAAATCATTTTGATGTCTTTTTATGCCAAGCTTGTTTTTGTTCTGAATAAAACAAGAGGAAACTCAAACGTTTGAATTGTAATACCGGTACTTTTTGTTTTCTTGTGTTTTTTGTGTGTGGATTTTTTTTTGGAGGGGGGTTCTTTGTTTTTGCTTTTCTCTTGATTTGTTTCGTTTAGTTTTGTTTTATTTTCTTCCACCACCTCAGTTTGTGTACATTTATACATATTTATTGAAATTGCCATTTTACTAATCAATTTTAAAACTCCCACACAAACTTGGTCGTAGAATATGTGACGTGTATTGGACCAAATGACCCAGTCTTGAATTCAGCCGCATTTTTGAAATCTCAGAAAGGTCCAAAATTGATGTTCCTGAAATGCAAATTATAATGTCTCCATTCTATTGGATCAGTTTTCCTCTGACTCTGTTGAATGAATTTGCATGTATTTTCGTCCATTATGTTCACGTAATTTAATCTGGCTTAAAATGTTGCGGCATTTTTGTAAAATCATTCAAATTATAATACTCGGCACCTTTGTTTTATTTCTCCATGTCTTTAAATGAGCACCTCTCCAAATGAAATATAAATTGATTACCACTAATCATCTGAAAGGTAATAACCATGAGAATAGTTAATTGCAAAAACAAGTACATAAATACATAAAAATAAAAATAAAAGAATACAATAAAATGTATGACCACCGACTCCGCCTTGAATCAAGTCTAGATGAAAACAGTCGCATGATGCTCTTTGTAATTTGCATGTGACGGTCACGATGTTTATTTCAATTCAGTGTTCATTGAAATTCAATTTTGAATAATAAATATGCAGGAAGTCTGTTGCTAATAGTTAGTAATAAATGGTCACTGTGTTACGTTACTTTCATCAACTGAAGTCCATGAAGTAGCCAGTACAAGTAGGCTCGAAAGATCACGGTACAGGTTATCTTTGTTTGTCCAAAAAAGGGGATTGTCGGAGGAAATTCTCAGACAGTAACTTGTTAGGCCTAATCTCATTTTACGTAGGCCTCATGAAGTTTGTGTACAAAATGTTAGTAGCGCATACCGAGCCACTCACTGTGAGTGTTTACTGTATTTTATCAGTGTTTGTGGCCCTAACGTTAGTCCATTTATCATTACGATTATTTTCAGACTTATTTATAGCTTTTAGTTCTAAATACGTTTGTTGTGATGTCGTACAGTCCTATGTAAGTACTAAGTAGGTTAAATTTGTGGAAAGTGGAGTGGGCAGGGCCGGCTTTGATTTTCGCTTTTTTCTGCTTTGGGATTTGTGTATTTCTACCTCCATGGTTAAAGCTGCCCACTCATCAAGGAAATACAAACCACTTTTGTAAAGTAACTCACCGCTATTCGTTGGTGGTGATGTCCTATTATTATTAGCAAGGTTCAATTTGTGGAAAGAGGGAAGTGCTTTCAAAGAAAATCAAAGCCCGGCTTTGATTTTTGAGGGAAATTATGGAGTAAAAGTAGAGGCAATGTTTGTGGACATTACTCCATTTTTGTTAGTCTGGACTCTGGTACCCAGCTTCTACAGAGTACAGTAAAGTAACTCAACTAAATACGACTCTTCACCAGTTGGGTACCAGACTGATCAGTATGGACTATGTCCACGAACGCCCTAGAGGCCTAGACCCAGTATGACAGTAACTGTGGCGCCAATCTCCCTTTTTTAATTTTAACACCCGTCGACCTCACAAAATCAAAAAAAGAGATTTCAACGAAGATGCGACTACACACGGAAGGGCTTAGAAAACATCCTCTACCATTGGGTAGTTAGGGAACAAAATGGTGTGCCGTGACTGACGAATTGTTTTCAAGTTCGCAAGTCCAACAAAAGGGCAAGAAAATTGTATTTTTACACTATAATATTATCGAAATCTCTTGCTACTCTTTGTTACAGGTCTACTTCCCAATATGGCATTCAATGGCAAGGTTGAAAAGGAGCCATTACTGCAACCATTGGAGGCGGCATTTTTAGACAGTGCAGTCGCAGATAACCATATCCTACCGGAACAAGAGATTAGGGATCCTGTAGCCAACCAGCATGACCAGCAAGCCATAGTCAGTCCTAGCAAGAGGGCTTATGTATCTACATTCATTCTCTTTATGGTCAACTTACTCAACTATACGGACCGTTACACAATTGCAGGTAATTATATATGATATAAAGAGAGCGTGCACGTGACGTTACTTGACAGATTATCGGCCATTTTGGACGGCACGCGTACACGTGGTACCAGACAGCATATCATATGCTCGCACTTCTGCGTCTGGTTGATTTGCAAGCTACGCGAACGCATGTGGGTTACATGTATACACTGTGTGTACTTGCATTATACATGTGTACACCGTTGCCGTCCAAAATGGCGTCCTGATCACGTGACTGCACGACCTCTATAGGGTTCGGCTAAACATTAGGGGTTGATTTCACCAAACGCATCGTAGCAATACAATCAATCGTAGGACTTATGATTGCATTGCAGCCCTTCATAGGATATGATGGGTTATTCTTCGTAACTCGAGTTACGATCGATCATAGGGCTTTGTGAAATCGACCCCAGGTACTACTTCTTAACCCTTACCCACCTGCATAGCACATGTTTTTTTATTGTTGTTAAGTGTGTTACCTTGTATACAACCACAGTGTGGTTTGTGTGATTATAATGCATGGTTTATAATCCAGTTTCCCTTGCGGGGACTGTGGTAATGTGTGGTAAGCAGATGAGAGTGGTAGATGCAGAGGGTTAGGGTTAAGGGGAATTTTTGTGAATTAGGGTCACTCGCATGGATTTCAAAATGAATCCTAGAATGAGTAAGAATTGCGGAGGCACCATGTCTAATACTCTTCTTGAAAGGTGTGTGGTCCTTAGAAGGAGGTCCAATGAGAGTAAATTCTCGACGTTTCGACCAGTGTGCTCTGGTCGAGTGTTATACATGGTGTCTCCGCAAGTCTTACTCATTCTAGTCTCTCCACCATGCAAAACTTCAAATCCTACTTAAAATTAATCCTACTCCACATTTCATTGTTTATTGTGAAGTGGATATTGGTGGCACAAGTCAAACTACCATTATTATAAAATGTTTCTATCGTGATGCAAGCAAATTTGATTCGCATATCTGAAGTATGGACCAGGATTTATCATGTATGCTAATTAATCATAAATGAGGAGGGGGACAGGTATACAACCATTTTATCCCTTAACTGTCCAGTGCACTATCCTTTGTAACGAATGCATCCTTTGATGATGGGTACCATTGCCATGGGTACCAATACCATGGGTATCATTGTCATGGGTACCATTGCCATGGGTACTCAGGGCTCGAAATATCCACTAGACCGTGGACCGTGTCTAGTGATTTCAGTGTCGGTCTAGTAAAGTGGGTATTGCACTAGTCCGACTGTCCAGTGATTTTGTTTTTCTTGCACAATTAAAATGGTGCCGAAATTGATGATTTTTGACGGAAAATTTCATACAATTACGCTTTTCCTATGTACATGAATGCTACAGGTCTAGTGGAAAAAGTTCAGGTCTAGTAAAATGCTCCGGTTACTAGACCTGCTGTCCAGTGCTTTTTTTTCACGAAATTCAAGCCCTGGGTACCATTGTGTTCTTTGTACCTGTTTGTCATATTTTCATGCATCAAATTGCATACAGTTGCGCTTTCACTTTTGTTTTGATTATTTGTGCAGCCAACTTACAGGAGATCCAGATAACATACAAGATATCCGACAGTAATGGAGAGGCAGGGCTCATACAGACCGTCTTCATCGTCGGCTACATGGTGACCTCGCCTCTCTTTGGTTACCTTGGCGACCGTTACCAGCGCAATGTTATCATGTCGGTGGGAATTTTGTTTTGGTCGGCCATGACGCTTGCAGGTTCCTTCGTTCCAGATGACGTGAGTATAGATATAAGTATATGTATAATGAAAAGTGAACAAAGAAAAATTGACTGGAGTGGGATTCGAATCAGCGACCCCCTGGAATACCGAACCGGCGCTCTACCAACTGAGCAATCCAGCCCTAAGTTGGTGTCCCTAACAGTCGATTATCTTTGTTCCTTTGGTAGTTAGAAGCCATGAAAGTGCTCACATACCAATATGTCCCAAGGATCATTTTATCAATGAGTGATTTAGAAATTATGCATACCATATCTCCATCTCAGATATGTGGTTGATAGTTGGTAATTGGTTGATAGTTGGTAATTGGTTGATAGTTGATGTAGTTGATAGTTGGTGATTGGTTTATAGTTGGTGATTGGTTTATAGTTGGTGATTGGTTTATAGTTGGTGATTGGTTTATAGTTGGTAATTGGTTTATAGTTGGTAATTGGTTTATAGTTGGTGATTGGTTTATAGTTGGTAATTGGTTTATAGTTGGTAATTGGTTGATAGTTGATGTAGTTGATAGTTGGTGATTGGTTTATAGTTGGTGATTGGTTTATAGTTGGTAATTGGTTTATAGTTGGTAATTGGTTTATAGTTGGTGATTGGTTTATAGTTGGTAATTGGTTTATAGTTGGTAATTGGTTGATAGTTGATGTAGTTGATAGTTGGTGATTGGTTTATAGTTGGTGATTGGTTGATAGTTGATGTAGTTGATAGTTGGTAATTGGTTGATAGTTGAAAGTTATCTATGTGTTTCTTGCATTTTCACCATTATTGTACAAAGACAAAATAAAAGTCAGGAAAGGGTAAGGTTGCACGGTTTCCAATTTTGCCTAGCCGGTATACCGGCTCCAAAAAAACCGCGGTATTCGGTATTACCGGCAACTTCTAAAAGCACAAATTACGTCATCTTATCTTGTGATCGGACACCCACAGGAGTGTGTCATACATCGTGAGTGGTTCAGCCGCTAGTTTTCTTGGCAATCTTAAGATTAAGAAATGTTACAAAATGTTTTTTATTGGCAGGAATTTAATTCAATAGCTTTGAAACAACATCGTTCAACCATGAATAACTTTTTTTTATCGTCCGACGTCGCACCCAGAGGATCGTGTTTATTCTTTTTTTATTATAATCGAAGTTTAGGAACAGTTTCGGAGCCGCGGAGACAATTTTCCTACCTTCCGTTTGCATTTATTTACTTCTCGAGCCAGGTATATTCCATGGAAATAAGACTCCAAATCTAAGAGGAAGTCAAGTGTCTGCATTTTTATCGACAAAAATAGATAAAGTTAAGCCAAATCTACGTCCAGTCTGCTGCACAAAGTGCACACATGCATCAACCACGAAAGATGTTTACTTTGCCTTCCTTGGTTGGTGCCCGACAATATACCACATTGATTGGCAACCCATTAAATGGGACCAGCGATTTGCCTGACCACGTGCAAACTTCCCAGTGGCAAGTTCAGCTGTCACAAAATGCAGTGACCACCAATAACATTGATCGTGAGAGCCAGCCAAGCATTATTATTGGACGAAGCTTTTATATGAAAGGGTCACCAACCTTTTTCCCAGGAATAAATTCAAGATCTTTTCCCACGCACCCTATTATGTCTGCAAATGAACTGTCTCCAGCTGTGTCTACACATCTTCTATACATAATTGACAGGTCTTTTGTTAAGCTGGGTTCAGATTTCTGGGTCAAGAAACCAGAAACCAGAAACTTTCTTTTGTCGGCAAACACAAAGGGATCTCTAAGATCTTATCTCCATTTAGTTTACAATCTGGCTGTTGCCAACAGAAAAATAACAAGTGGGGCTCTTCAATTCTTACAATACCGCGTTTTTTTTTTCTAAATCGACTTGGCCGGTATTTCGGTATTTCAAAAAATCTTCGGTTCGGTTTCGGTTTTTGTTTTAAACCGCCACTACTCGGTAATACCGAAAAACCGTGCAACCTTAGGAAAGGGTACCAGTATTTACTCTTGTACTTATTCCATTTGATTGCAGATGTTCTGGCTGTTTGTCATCATACGTGGTCTGGTTGGCGTTGGTGAGGCCAGTTATACAACCATATCTTGTACTATCATCGGTGACCTGTTCGTCGGTAACAGACGCACTCAGATGTTGATGCTCTTCTATTTTGCAATACCAGTTGGGAGGTAGGAATGAAACTCTGTCATACCAATGCACCTTCATAGGATAGCCTGATTGCTCTCCTCTTTGATACAACCTTCCACGGACTAAGTGCAAGCCCTGTGGCTAACCATTATTTTTGCAATTATATTATTGCAAAAATATCAAAGAAGATATGCAGTAAAAACAGTCTTCTCTGAATTTTTCAGTCACATACGGTGCCCACTTTTTGAGAAAACAAAAAATCTTTTCATTGTTATTTTTGATCTTTAAAAAATAAAAATTGTTTTTGCCCATTGGTTTCACTCTTTTCTGGATAAATACAGCATTTCAGGCAGAAACATTTTTAACGGCATGTTTCTACCATCACCATCTCTATACCCTAGGTAAATCTTTGAAGATTTCTGTTTCGGTATGCTACCAAAGTATGATAGTACCTTTAAGCAAAGCAAATTTTATGCTTAAGCAGTTCTATGAAATTGGCCCCTGGCTTTGACAAATTGTGGAGCGCCTTTTCTAGGCCCTGAACTCATAGGCCACTTGAACGTTTCACAAGTAAAAGTGAAAACTGACATAATTTTGGGTGCAAATTCTGAATGAAACGTCACTCTAATGCCTGCCTATGCTGTGGCTAATACATAACTGTATACTGTTTGCTTGTTTTCTGTAGTGGTTTGGGGTATATTGTCGGCAAGGAGATAGCGGTTGCATTGGGCTCTTGGCGATGGGCCTTACGGGTAAGTTTCATTTTAAAATAGAAAGGACGAAGTCAGTCCCTTTCCACATTTTCATACATTTTTGTTGAGATGGTCAGCATACAGTAGATGTTTATTTCACTTGAAAATATGGAGTGGTCCTCGTGAAACACATATCTTGTTCAAGTGGGGTGCTGGAGCCTAGTCGTCTGGCGTGTCGTACTCAAGGTCTCGTGTTCAATCCACTGATTGTGGGTTCAATTCCAACCATTGCCTAGTGGTGCTTGTGTCCTTGGACAAGACACATTTTGCTCCTCTCCACCCAGGTGTAAATCGGTACCTGCGAGGGTAGAGATGGCTTTGTGTGCGTGATTAGCCTTTGTGTGCTTTACAGCAGCCGGGGCTGTATACTCCCCAGGGAATTGAGATGGTTTCAGGAATGTAAATGTAGCCCAATGACCAGGGATATTAATAATGATCACCATGATCACCTATTAGGCGTATACTGTGCTTTATAAATGTTCTTCATTATTATTATTATTGTTGAGTACAATAGTGCTCATTGTGTTTATAAAAATTACAGATTCACAATGATTGTGTGCATCACCACAAGAGGGCGCTATTGATGCCCCAATTTTAGAGCCATACTTCACATGTCAAATCCCATTTTGCGTTCCCACATAGATAACCCCAGGTCTGGGCATCTTAAGCGTGATATGCATCTTGCTGATCATAAGAGAGCCAGCGAGGGGTGAGGCAGAGACCGGCAATCATACCATCTCCAGTCAGAAATACCTGGAAGATCTTAAATCTCTTCTCAAAAAGTGAGTCTAAGGAAGATACCAACTAAACCTATGCCCCTTGGTTGTTACAGTCCTGTTATTTGCCCTCTAACCCTCCTATTTTTTCATAATCCAACACTATTAGGCTCACTTTAGTGGTCTTGGGTTTGATTCCCATTTCATTCCAAGTAAAGCAATATACTTCTTATACATGTTATCGTCAGTTCTTAGTGGTCTTGGGTTCGATTCCTGGTTCAATCCAAGTATTAGCAATATACTTCTTACACATGTTATCGTCAGTTCTTAGTGGTCCTAGGTTCGATTCCAAGTATTAGCAATATACTTCTTATACATGTCATCATCAATACTTAGTGGTCTTAGGTTCGATTCCTGGTTCATTCCAAGTATTAGCAATATACTTCTTATACATGTTATCATCAATACTTAGTGGTCTTAGGTTCGATTCCTGGTTCATTCCAAGTATTAGCAATATACTTCTTATACATGTTATCATCAATACTTAGTGGTCTTGGGTTCGATTCCTGGTTCAATCCAAGTAAAGCAATATACTTCTTATACATGTTATCATCAATACTTAGTGGTCTTGGGTTCGATTCCTGGTTCAATCCAAGTATTAGCAATATACTTCTTATACATGTCATCGTCAGTTCTTAGTGGTCTTAGGTTCGATTCCTGGTTCATTCCAAGTAAAGCAAAATACTTCTGATACATGTTATCATCAATACTTAGTGGTCTTGGGTTCGATTCCTGGTTCAATCCAAGTATTAGCAATATACTTCTTATACATGTCATCGTCAGTTCTTAGTGGTCTTAGGTTCGATTCCTGGTTCATTCCAAGTATTAGCAATATACTTCTTATACATGTTATCATCAATACTTTGTGGTCTTGGGTTCGATTCCTGGTTCATTCCAAGTAAAGCAATATACTTCTTATACATGTCATCGTCAGTTCTTAGTGGTCCTAGGTTCGATTCCTGGTTCATTCCAAGTATTAGCAATATACTTCTTATACATGTTATCGTCAATACTTAGTGGTCTTGGGTTCGATTCCTGGTTCGTTACAAGTAAAGCAATATACTTCTTATACATGTTATCATCAATACTTAGTGGTCTTGGGTTCGATTCCTGGTTCGTTACAAGTAAAGCAATATACTTCTTATACATGTTATCATTATCGTCAATACTTAGTGGTCTTGTGTTTGATTCCTGGTTCATAACAAGTAAAAGCTGTATACTTCTTATATGTCAATCGTCAGTTATTCTTCTTGCTGACTTTGGTTTTAGTAATTTACTCTGATTTTGTAAATTATATTAAATTATGGTGTTGCTGCTGTTGTTTTAATTGACAGTAAGACGTACGTGTTCACGACCCTCGGCTTCACATCGATTGCTTGGGTAGTAGGAGCTCTCGCCCTGTGGCTGGTGAAGATGATGGAATTGGTTTATGAGATAGATGAAAAGTCTGATAAAAGTGCTACTAGGTGAGTAGGAATGGTGTATATTTCTACTGATGAATTTTATAATGATCATTGTGCATGCCCCTGAGATGACATTGATCAAGTGTTTCTCAAAAGTGTTTGAACCTGTCTGATTCCCGTCATCCAAGGGGCAATGTCATAGAGCTGCTTAAGCACCAAAATTTGGGTCTCCTGATGAGGACTAGAGCAGACTAGTCGAAACGTTGAGACCTAATTGCGAGAAGTGCGAACGATATAGAAGTGCGAACGATATAGAAGTGCAAAAGTACGAACGATTATTACATGGTGTTTCTGCAAACCGATCCACACACCAAAATTTGCTTAAAGGGATGGTACAGAACTGGTGTTTGCGACAAAACCGTTGCTGACAGTGAAAGCACATTATGTAATCCATCATATACCTTTACTGACAAACCTGCAGAAGTTTGAGGTCAATCAGCCAACTGGGTCACGAGAAAATAGTGAAAACCCATGTACGGAGAACTGTACACATTTCAACGAATGAATAAAACGCTTCTAAGCGATTTATTCCAATCGGAAAATAGTTTCATTTATTTCTCAACGAATATGGCATTTCATACAAAAACATTTCATGGGATGTTTTCTCCTATCATCACCATTATACTGTGTAAGTTTTATGTGAATCTGTGATTATGAAGTGTATTTTGTCTTTCCAATTCTGTACCCTCCCTTCAAGCACCAAAAACCTTGGTAAATAGAATCATTATGCAAGGCAAAACTTCCTTGTGAATGTTATGGTGAGCACACAGTGGCCGAATACAAGTCAAAAGCAGTATACATCACATAATTATTTGGTTTGTAAATCCTGTTTGTTCAAGGGAGACTTTTCATGCTTATTAAAACAAATTTTGTGCTTAAGCAGCTCTATGAAATTAGCCCCAGAAGTGAGTTATTTGTGCACTAGCCCTAACTCTCTGCACCTACCACGCAAGGCATGAGCTGTTTACCTCACATTACCACAGTCTCCACAGGGGGAATGGATCATAAACCACACTGTATTGTGGTATTCAGGACACCACACTAAACACAGGAAACTGCAGATTGTGGGTTAGGGCTAGCGAAGGCTGTTACCTTCACATAATGCTTGATGGCTCCCAGGTCCGTATTTTGTTCAATCCTTAAGCCCCACCCTTCAAAATGAACCCCCTTGCCCGTACCCCCTCCCTTAAAAAACATGAATTAATGTCCGATATTTTATCTCCAATCTTACTCCAGTGTGAGCTTGATCTTTGGTGCTATAACGTGTGCAGCTGGTTTTGGTGGAGTAACCCTAGGAACCATAGGGGCTCAGGTATACCGACGTTACAATCCGAGAGCCGATGCCCTGGTGTGTGCTCTTGGCAATATTCTGGCGGCTCCATTTCTTTTCGTTGGTCTGACTTTCGCCGTCCACAATGAATTTTTGGCCTGGGTAAGTTCTGTCTTCTGCTTTGTATCTCCTTTTCTTTTATTTGATAAAATGTAGTTCTGATGCTTAAAGATACCATTCAGATA
The DNA here is from genome assembly GCA_963971285.1 of Astropecten irregularis. Lineage (NCBI taxonomy): Eukaryota > Metazoa > Echinodermata > Asteroidea > Paxillosida > Astropectinidae > Astropecten > Astropecten irregularis. The sequence goes on along the minus strand of OZ020247.1, from coordinate 25,894,271 downwards.
TATTGTTAGCTCCACATATGAAAATGCTTATCGTTCAATTAACTTGTGAAGATTTCGACAAAATCGGTTTTCACACTTTTAGATAGAACATTTGATAAACCGTTTTTGCCATTGTTTTTTGTCTGTTGAGATCAAAATCAGCGGTTATAGTTTCTGAGATATTCAAATGCCACCGTTTGTTTGCCGTATAAGACCAGTATCGAGGGAAATAATTGGTAGAACTACAGGCTCTGTAATATACTTGTGAGTGGTTTTCATGGCTTCTGGCTGGCAAGTGAACAAAGATAATTGACAATTTAGGACACCGCCAACAAAGTCCGGGATAGCTCAGTTGGTAGAGCACTGGGATTGTATTACAGATAACGCAGTTTCGAATCCCACTCCAGTCAATATTTCTTTGTTCACCTTTCAATGTACTTGATGAATACGATAATATCAATGATGGTTTTGGACTGTAACCAATCCAGGGGGCAGTGTTTCCCCTGGGTTGCTGGTAGCCGTGAGGTGGTAAATGAAATTTTGCTGGGTATGGACCCGGCGCGACGACGCACGAAGCCCTTACCGCGTGGTATCCGGGGGCCACTTAAGAACTCAGTTTATATACCTACATCATGTAATGTTTGCTTTTGTTTTGGATTGGTTTTTAACACTGATCCTATTCTTGTTTAAAAAAAAAGAATGATACAAATAAATGAAAACAAAAACAAGTCCACGTATGGAATATTATTATTTACCTTTAGGTAGTGTTTAGGGGCCTACAATTTAGTCTTGATCACAAATTGAATTTTAAACACCAAATGATGAATTGACACACCTCGTAACCTTTAAGTCTGGTCTGCCAAACATGTTTGAAAAATGTAGGCTATATGCGAGAACGATAAGGCTCCATCACGGTGAGCCTAGCACTAGCTGTCACTTTTCGGGGTGCCGTAACGCTATGGGTTTTGAAAACAACAACTATCAATATCATTGACAGGTGACTTTTTGATGAAACATTGCGGCACCTACATTATACCTCTACTCCTAGATCATAAACTATTTGTTTTCTGATCCGTTATGCTTGTACATTCTTTGTGCATTTTTGTATCGTCCGGTCATGAGTTTCCGATGGGCATATGTTTTCGATGACGAAATTTGATTCCCGTTTACCACGAGATCGTGCGTGATACTTCGTGACCAGTATCCCTGAAGTGATGACTACACTCATGGCTATCTCCGACATTCAGGATATTGAGAATAAAGTTTTCAGTTGTGAGTGATACTCAAAAGTAAAAAACTATGTAATTTTGGGTATAGTTTACTAATGCATTTTAAGGCTAATGTTCAAACGTTTATAAAAGACACAATCTGTGGTCAAATATGCCAAACTAAACTGTCGTCTGCTCGAACAACTTTCATTCTTCCGATGTCAGACGGCAGGTCACGTGATCCCAGTGCGATCTGGGTTTTTATGGCATGCCAATGTAACAAAAGTGTTAAAGTCTTTCTCAAATCGAAGTGCCATAATTTTATTTTTCTCTTTTTAATTTGAAACTTTGCTAAGCTGATGAACTTAAGCTATCCACGTTTAGGCCTCTCATAATGATGCAAGATATTATAAAAATGTTGTGATAATAATTTTACCTACCATGATCTGTACCAAATTCTCATTTTGTTGATTCAACCATTTATTTATAAAAAATAATTTATCATTCACGATCTTTGAATCAAAACCGTTTCAGGACCTTTTATAAATAACTCCATCGACCCAGTTTGATCAAATCGAGTCAGGACAATATTTCATCAATTTTTGAGTGACTTGGCACGCCATAGCTACTCCGATGTCAACGAACTTTGCCGCACAACCAAGTTATCGAAAACTGGTGACACTTTGTTTACATAGCGGAATCGATGTCGCTGTAAATGACGGACAATATTTCCAAAGAAAAGACTTCAACTTCGAGGATTTTTACAGAGTATAATCTGGAAGTGTCCAGTTCAAAGTTAGTGAAGTGATTTTCTGAAATTTTATTTCGTTTCTGTTTTACAGAAGTTTTCCCGTTATCCCATCGGAAACCGATGACTGCAGGCTAATTCACCCACAACTTTTCGAGAAAACATGTACGAAAACAGTAGTTAACAAATTGCTTACGTTAACCATGGAGGTGCGTTAACTCAGCGTGATTTAATTCACCAATCACCATCCTAAGGATTCTCTCGGTGGCGAGTTATTGGCGCAAGCAAAATGAGCATGCACCGTGCGTGGATCTATTCCTAGCGAATTTAAGGTAAAAATGACTAAAATTCAATGTCGAAAAGAATTCCTCTGCGGCCATTTGTTCAAAAACATTCGATAAAGTCCATCAAACACCGCTGATCTCAAATGCACCATGCACGTGTATAACGAACGGAACGCTGGTTACAGCCTCACGGCAGTGCGTACATTTAGGCAGGGAGCCGCGCGCGAACCAGTGAAGGCATATCAGTCTATAGGCCTTTTCACACTATCTCCTTTTCGATCCGTGTTGAAACCAACCCGGATCCACCCCTGTTTACCCCGGCAAATTTTTGAACCGGATCAAAGAGACTCAACATTCACACTACGTTTATCGTGAACCGGTTCATACAACACAGATCACGCGTCACACGGCGCAAAATGCAGTTTGGAACCGGGTTGGGATTTTCAACCCTGCTCCCTACCAGGGTTGATTTCGTTCCGGCTAGACCGTCCTACCCGGGTTGGCTCGGGGTTGAAAATGTTCAAGTGTGAAAAGGGTTGAAAAAATCTCTGGGTTCGATCCGGTTCCAACCCCGAGATTTTGGATAGTGTGAAAAGGCCTTATTTCGTGTGTACAAGACCGCGTGTTCGCTGTATAGGCACTGTGCACCGTGCGGTGGAGATTATGTCGGCCGTTGTAATTGTGTGAGCTGTGTCGCCCGGCCGTACCGTACGCGTTGTGTGTGCCGTTCGATCGGCCGTATACATACCCTCTGTGCAAGTGTTACGTTTTGTTTTTAGAGCTTCGGAACGGAAAAAGCGCTTTCATCTTCCACTTTTGAGCGTAAATGTTTGTGTTTTTATAAAGATTATTAAACATTTCTGTGATTTTCAGCTTATTGTGTAATAAAAAAATATTATTTTTGTTTCTGTGAGCGTGAGGCGGCAGTGTTGGCAAAAAATGTGCGAGGCGGTCCACAAAAACCGTGAGGCGGGCCGCCTCACAATTTAATAGGCAGGGGAAACACTGCCAGGGGGCATAGGTGGCAAGTGCGTTAGGCACTCACCTCTCACGAATGTGGCCCGGGTTCGATCCCGGCTTGGGTCATATGTGAGTAGAGTTGTGTGTTGGTTCTCTCCTAAACACTTTCGATCTCAGGCTGTGCTCCATGATCATATATGGGTTGATGTGGCTGGCAGCCAAGGGTGCCCATAAATACCAGCAACTTGATCACATGTAGCACCATCCTTCATAATTCAGCAACCCAGCAGCCAATAAGGATGATTAGCCTCCCAAATTATTATTATTATTATTATCCAGTACTCTGATTTTAACAGATCATCAGCTACATTAAACTTTCAGTTTGATGTCAAATTTATTCGTATTCTTTGTCAAAACAGTTCTGTATACTTCTTGGCGAGGTCTGTTTATTCCTCAACTGGGCGCTCGTCCCGGACATGCTAATGGTAAGACTCCTGACTCAATCCATTCTTCTTGATTAGAGCAAAGGGTTATTTCTTGCATCATTCTAATAGGCAGTGTCCCAATGGACCCTTCCGGCCTGTCAATCAAACTGTGCGTATTGACCAATTGGAAGACGCCTTTTAATCAGGTGACCACAAAAGCCTCGGTCAAACTCGGTCACAGCTTTATGTAAAACACACACGTGGGCGGGGCTTAAGAGCAAAGCCGGAACGGTCCATTGTCTGGCTGTGGCTGCTGACTACGTCTGTGGCTGTAACTGCGTCTTCGAATTGGATTCAGTCAGTAGAATTGGGATGCGCCTTTGGCTGAGCAAGTGCGCCCTCAATAGACAATTTGAGTCCATGTTTACAAGGAGATAAGAACGCTGAGGTCGGCCCAGCCACAATGAGTCACCTTCCTTTGTGGCTTGACATTTGTGACGTCGCGGCTGCAGCAATGGTCGCAGCCAGTCAATTGGGACACGGTCGTAGTGTTCTCATGCTTCTGTTAAGTGGCTTAATGTCCTACATTTTTATGTTCATGAAATACTCCATTGACGTCATCTCTTTCAATTTTTGTGGCATGTGGTTTTATTTTGTAGCAAGTGTTGATTCCTGTGCGACGTTCCACAGGCAATGGCTTCCAGCTTCTGTCCGGTCATCTTCTGGGTGATGCCCTCAGTCCCTACATCATCGGAGCAGTAAGTAGGCAGCATAGCGCCCTCTGTTGACTTAAACAGTGCCCTCTGTTGACTCAAACCTTTAAACCAGCAACATCTTTGACTATTGAGGGATAACTGTTTGTAGGGCTCAGACACCATGACTTTAAATAAAAGGCCAGACTTTGTCTATTTCCAAACTGTTTCACAGTGATACTGCTCGATATTTAGACTTTGGCAGATTGATGAAAGTTCCGAATGCCTACAGGGGTAATATTTTTGAGCCACAAAGGAAAAGAACAAATTTCAAGGCTTTTAGTTGAATGTTTTTGTATTCCGTGGCTAGTATCAGTACACAGAGGCCTTTACAGGCAGTATCATTCTTTGTTAAGAAACCAAAACAGAAGTGTTCACAGATTTACATATAACTTACAGGATATGAAGATGGTGCTGGTAGAAACACACCGTTAACATTTTTCTTGCCTGAAATGGTGTATTTATCCAGAAATGAGTAAACCAACGACCGAAAATCTTTTTGATCGTTTAAAAGATCAAAAATAAAAGAGAAAAGACTTAAGAAATACTGTGGCTGTTTTTCACTGTTTTCTCAAAAAGTGGGCACCGTTTGGGACTGAAATGTTCACAGATGACTGTTACTGTATCTGTCTTGATATTTTTGCCCATGAATTTGTATTTCTTTGATAAAAACCAAAGTATGATACTACCTTTAACGCAGTCAGTATCGGGGTTTAAAATGGAGATGTTAGAAATCTGTAGATGAAACCATGTTTTAGGTGACTTTTTCATATATATTTTTCAATGTTCTTGTCTTGACAGGTTTCAGACGCGATCCGAGGGGATGGTAAAAGCCCCGAGGATCGCTATGCAGCTCTCTCCTACTCCCTCTACATAGCAATCTTCCTATCTATCATTGGAGGTGGTTGCTTCCTGGCATCCAGTTTGTTCATTGAGGAGGACAGGGAACATATGCAGGCAACATTAAGATGTAAGATATTCTATTCAACCGTGTACAGACTCACAGCCTCTGTGTTGTCACTTCCATGATGAATAAGACCACACTCGGGCAAATACTAACCAGATGAAGACTTAGCTTGTGAAAGGATAGCCAATATATATCAAAGGGCATGTACAACATTGGTAACAAACCAAAACAAACATTTAACAAAAGATTTATGTACAGTACACATGTACAAATTACAGGGTATGAAGACGGAAATGGTAGAAACATACCGTTAAAATGTTTCTGCCTGAAATACTGTATTTATCCAGAAATGAGTAGAACCAATGACCAACACATTTTTGATCTTGGAAAGATAAAAAGTGAGACAGCTATTTCCACACAATTTGGCATAATAATTGGAACAGGTTTTTGTTGTTAGTGCTACTGTTTTCAATGATCAATTAAGCTGAAAATTTCACAGGTTGGTTTTTATTCCATGACAAATCAAATTATGAGCAGCCTGCAGTTGCTCTGTCACCTTTACCAATGTTGTACATGCCATTTAAGCTAGCCAAACCTAGAGACTAATATTGTTCTGGTATTAGTCCTCAAACACTACCGAATAGCAGTTGGTTTATATTTAGACTAACTATTTTAGCAGTTAATATGTAGTTTGGTGTCATGACTAGTACTTTATGAACACATTGTACCAGTTACTCCATCCAGATCAGTCTATCATCTAATCCAGTTCCCGTTGTTTGTTTGTTTCTTCGGCAGTTTACCAAGAGAGAGAAGCCCATGAAGGTCCTGCCCTGGTGTTACCTGCATCTGATGCAGACGGGAGAATATCGGACCAAGCTTCAACCACCCACCGGAGTGGAGATTTGATCATATGATCCAGCAACGTGTAGTACTATTAGTAGGTATTGTCTTCATGTTTATGTCAAAGGGCATGTACAACATTGGTAAAGGTGACAGAGCAGCTGCAGGCTGCTCATAATTTGATTTGTCATGGAAAAAAAACAAACCTGTGAAATTTTCAGCTCAATCGATCATTGAAAACAGAAAGAAACGTTGAAATTATTTCGCCAAATTGTGTGGGAATACCTGTATTTTTTATCTTCCGAAGAACCAAGTTTTGGTGTTTAGTTTTATTCTTTTCTAGATAAATACAGCATTTCAGGCATAACATTTTCACAGTATGTTTCTATCATTACGGACTTTATACCCTGTATTAGTCATATGTAAATCTGTGTATATTTCTGTTTTGGTTTGTTACCAATGTTGTATAATTAAGCCCTTTAAATACTAACAGTGCCGTGTGCTAAGGCAAGCCACATGATGTATGTTGCTTGTTAGTAACTCCAAAGTTTAAAATGACTAATGATAAATGAAGGCACCAGAGGTTCCTGATGATTACTTGTAGGTAACTCAAGTCTCAACCATTCCTAACAATGAATGCTAATAAGACGACAGAAAAATCAATCACTGCAAAATATGACAGTCTTGTATTTCAGAATTTGTTTGATTCCGACGATTACTTTTTGTAACAAGAGCTCAGTTTATGAACTAAGTGTCACAGTTCGTCCATTGTCCATAGTTTCGGTTTTGCCTTTCAGAAATCTGTAGATACATGTAAATTTGATTCAGCATAAAACAAAAACCAGCTGAAAAGTCTAAGTTATAAAAAAAAAACAATGAAGAAAACAGATTTTGGCAACTTTTACTTTGTTACTAATGAAAAAGAAAAATTCTTCCATTCTGCTTTTTGTTTAACTGGAAAGGACAATTTTTTGTAGTTAAAATTTCTGGCAATAGCACTCCGCACTTATGACGTCACACGAGTGATTTGGCCAGCGTGCGCATGTACAAAATCCCCGGATGTCAGACAAACTTTTCATGCATGAACACAAGCACACAACACACGTTTGCAATGTTTGTCTGAGATCTGGTGTGACGTCAGAGCATTTAGTCTGCTATTTTTAGTGCGGAGCGCTATTGATGAAAGAGTTGATATGATTTACATCATAAAATAATGTCAGAACATGGTACCCTGAGTATATAGGGGCTTTTGACTGTGTTAATAGTGTTGTACTTGTAGCCACAGAAGTGAAAACGTATAATGACACTTAGTGCATCAGTAGTCATAGGTCCTACTATATCAACTGAAATCACATAAGACCAAGTGTAAGTCCACAATAACACTGGTGCCATACTGCAACTGGTCAATACCTTTTTTGAATGGAAATCGGCCAATTTGTGGAATATGAAATTATTTTTGAAAAATACCAAAAAGTTCTTTGGAAATGTTTGTTATGCATATCTGATTTTATGAGTTTGAATATTTTTGCTGTACATGTAGCTAAAGTCATCACCAAATTATATCCAAGTTCATTTTCATAAATGTGGACGTTATACAATGAAAATAGAATTTTCACCACTTGCCTGTTAAGAGATTTGGCACTTTAAAAGAACAAATGTATATTTCTAATCAGAAAGTCAGTGCCCTGATCTTGACTTTATAAGTTAAAGGTAGTATCATACTTTGGTTTTTGTCAAAGAAATACAGATTCAAGGGCAAAAATATCAAGGAAGATACAGTAACAGTCATCTGTGAAAATTTCAATCCCATACGGTGCCCACTTTTTGAGAAAACAATGAAAAACGGCCACAGTATTTCTTAAGTCTTTTCTCTTTTATTTTTTATCTTTAAAAGATCAGAAATAATTTTGATAATTGGTTTTACTCTTTTCTGGATAAATACAACATTTCAGGCAGAAACATTTTAATGGTATGTTTCTACCATCACCATCTTTATACCCTGTAAGTTATGGGTAAATCTGTGAAGATTTCTGTTTTGGTATGCTACCTAAGTATGATACTACCTTTAAATCATTTATTGCCCTTATGTGGACATGTCAAGCCTCTTGATAAAAACCTGAAATTCTTGTCAATAATTGCTTTGGGATTTGTAATCCTGAATTTTCATGTTGTGAATGTGAAAGACGTCATCCAAATAATTAAAGTTTTGTATACATACATGTAATTATATTTACACTGCACAGTACAGCGTACATGATATTAAATGGATATGTTATTCAAGAAAAACTTTGCCGGAAAAACATTTAATAAATAATTTGCTTTTATACCGAAACAACGAGTATTTTGTATGATTGTATCAAAATGTATTTTGATTCACGTTGCGTGCGAGGAATACATATCTATATACTGCCCCCGCCCCTATAAAGGACAGCTTTGTATTATGCAATGGACCGTTCCGGCTGTGCTCTTAAGCCCTGCCCACGTGTGTTTTACATACCTACTGCATGTGACCGAGTTTGACTGAGGCTTTCGTGGTCACCTGATTAAAAGGCGTCTTCCAATTGGTCAATGTGCACAGTTTGATTGACAGGCCGGAAGGGTCCATTGGGGGCAAGTTACTGCAATGTTACAAGACAGTCCAAAACTGTACAGCAAATTCAAATGCATCATTCAAATTTCATTCACAATTTTTTGTATTATTACCTGAAAAATCCCACACCAATTTACCTGTACAACAGACTTTATTTTTACAACTAAAAATATCAAATTTCAACAAAGATTACACAATTCACTAAGATTTTACAGATTTCATTGCCTTCATGCAATGCAGATGCCTGATAAACTGGACGGCTTTTACATAATTCTAATATGTGTATGTATACAAAATATTTCCTTTATGTACAGAAATCGGTGCCGCATCTTATAGAAATAAACAAAACCATTTTAAATAATGGCTCAAAACATTATTTTCCTTACTTTAAACTTTGTTAGGACGGACATAACTTGTTTTACAAAATCTGAAAATATTGGAAAACTCAATTGGAAGATAATGTGCACCAATATGGTTGGTTTCTTGAACACAGAGGAATGTACCAGAGTATAATGCTATCTGCCGACACAAAATAAGTCACGTAAATCCTGAAAAAAATTATCATCAAAGAATCGAGCTAAGAGAAAATAGTTTGTCAAATGTAAGCATGTATGATGCTTAGGTTGTGGCCATCGACTTCCTGTTGCAACCTGGATCATGCTAGTGACATAACGCTGCTTCTGACTCACTGGGGCCAATTTCACGGCCCTGCTTAGCACAAAAACTGATTGGCTAACCATGACATGACCTGATATGTCCACCATGACCTGTCTTGATAAAAACAGGATTAGCAACCAAATTTCCAGTGTTGTGATTGTTCTTTAGCTGTTGTTTGCTGACCATTAATATCAAATGGAATTTTTTAATGGTGGTTTGTTTTTATTGAGCAAGACATTTTTTGCTAAGTATTTTTTGTCTGCCTAACAGCTCCATGAAATTGGCCTCTGGACCGTGCTAGTGGAAAAACACTGCTTCTGATTGACAGAACAGTCCACTGATCGATGCTAGTGACTGATGCCCACTCATTTTGTGATGTCTGGGGTCGATTTCACGAAGCCCTATGATCGATCGTAACTCGAGTTACAAAGGATAACCCATCGTATCCTATGTAGGACTGCAATGCATCTTAAGTCCTACAATTGGTAGCAAGTTAGGATGAGTTTGGTGAAATCGACCCAAGAGGAAAATTTCATAGAGCTGCTTAAACACAAAAATTGCTTGAGCAAGAAACGTCTTCCTTGATCAAACAGGATTGCCAACCAAATTTTCATGTGATGTTTACTGCTTTTGACTTGTATTTGGCCATTGTTTGCTGAGCATAACAGTCACAAGGAGTTTTGGATGGCATACTGATTTTATTTACCAAGGTTTTTGGTGCTTAAGCAAAATGTGGTGCTTAAGCAGCTCTAATGAAATTGGCTCCAGGTCTGTGGCATGTACGGCCGTGGAGTTTAAGGGGGAAGGCTGTGGTCACTCTTGATCCTGAAGGAACATGTTTTCTGCATCTTGTAGCACACCGGACGAATCATACAGGGTCAACTGAAGGAGAGAAAGAAGAATAACATTTAATGATAGCAGGAGTTTTACACAGCACCACTCCATCTAGATCATGGCGCTTACAATAGATCAATTGCGCGAGCAGTGTATACATATCATCACATGATTTATAGTGGGTATTTTGTCAGCTCATTTGCCGCAGAACAGCAGTGGAAACAAGCAAAGAAGACTATTATGTCGTCCACATTCTTCTTTGCACATTTTCCACTGCTGCTCTGTGCCAAATGAGATATTCTTTATATGTCACGTTTTCTACTATATGTGAAGCGTCTAGCTGAAAACAGAGCTGCTTGGAAGAAGGAGATAAGGAGATGCGTCCAGATGGTAGCCAATCGTCAGAATTGACAGCGGCCGAAGAAGACGAAGAGTGTCCTATCCCATATTATCATACTTTGGTTTTTGCCAAAGAAATACAGATTCATGGGCAAAAATATCAAGGAAGATACAGTAACAGTCATCTGTGAAAATTTCAGTCCCATACGGTGCTCACCTTTTGAGAAAACAGTGAAAACTGCCACAGTATTTCTTACCGGTAAGTCTTTTCTCTTTTATTTTTGGTCTTTAAAAGTTCAAAAATAATTTTAATCTTTGGTTTTACTCTTTTCTGGATAAATACAGCATTTCAGGCAGAAACATTTTAACGGTATGTTTTTCTACCATCACCATCTTTATACCCTGTAAGTTACAGGTAAATCTGTGAAGATTACTGATGATACTACCTTTAACTAAACCGACTACGATGCAGTAATACATTCTATACTCTACTATCTCACCTCTGGTATGGGGTACTGAGTTGGGTCGGGGGCTCCCTGCCTTCCAAAGTCCACCACTGTGCCACACTTTGGTACATCTTCTACCCACACTCCTTCGTAGACTTGTCCCTTGTCCAAGTAGAAGAACTTGCCCGGACCATTCTTCTTGTCTGTCTTCCAGGATCCTTCGTATCTGTTTTCGTTGGCTTCACAAAATATAAAAGTCAAAAGTTAGGAGTTTGTTTGTTAGTCAAAAGAGACGGTCATGAATATGATTGGAAAGTTTTCATTTCAATGAACAGGTGGATACTGTTTAATAAGCAGGTGATCTGAGAGAAGTAGAATGATCATCAAATAACCACAAGGGAAACTGACTGAATTTTATGTCATTGAAACAAAGAAAATTGACTGGAGTGGGTTTTGAACCAGCGACCTCCGGAATACCGGCGCTTTTACCAACTGAGCTACCCAGCCCTACGTTGGTGGTGTCCCTAACAGTCAATTATCTTTGTTTGTTTGGCAGTCAGAAGCCATGAAACCATGCACACACCGCCATATCCCAGGAATCATTTCACCGATACACACAGCAATGCTACAGTAATGCTGCAACATGAGAACGGTACATGGGGATCACTCAAAGAGGATACAGCTTTTTATAAATTAATATAATCATCAAATAACCACAAGGGAAACTGACTAAAATTAAAGTCATTGAAAAGTGAAAAGTACCCAGCCATATATTGATGGTGTCCCTAATAACAGTCAATTGTCTTTATTCGTTTGGCAGTCAGAAGCCATGAAACCACTCACATACCGCCATACCCCAAGATCCTATAAGCGCAGTCAACAATACTGCAACCTGAGAAACAGTACAGTAAAAAGCCGCATCCTCTTTGAGTGATCCCCCCATGTCCTGTTCCTCATAATTCTGTTCGAGAACAAGCTCCATCTAGACGTTTCTCAGTTTGTGAAATCACAACCTGCCTTACCTAATCTCAACATCCCTTGTCCGCTTCTCTGGTCATTGTACCACTCGCCTTCATAGATGCTATCATCTGCAAAGTACATGCGACCCCAGCCACTCCGCTTATCTGCGTACCATTCACCCTCATAGTACTCCTCAGCAGAGTAGAAATTGGTACCAAAGCCCTGATCACAACACAGAGTAACAATATTTCAAGTTGAATAATGATGTAAGTAGTGGGGAGCCAGGGGGTCACTAGGTTGTCCTACTCATAACCATATTTTGAGCAAAGTCTGAGCAAAAAGTGACTGACATAGGGAAGTTGACCACATGAGGAGCTAACAACATCATAACCCTTATCATGACAGACCAAGGCCCACTGGCATAACAACTTACTACAAGAAATCAGGGGCGCATTTTGGCAGCCCGAACCGTGAACATGTATTTGTGCTGATTATTGGTTCTACGTTTTTGAGACTTCAGTTCTGCTTCAATGACGTCATTGGTTCAACCGAACGAGAACCGAGGGAATGGATTGGTTTACACTCAGCCATTATTGGTCCAACATGGTGAAAAGGTAAGCAGAAGTGCGCTACCCGTAGGTCCGACTCCTTCAGAAACACTTCCCTGGTCATGTCTCCCAATACGCGCCCCTGGTATAGGAGCATGAACATCAGTGATGATATTCCATTGATTACTCACATGTCTCTTGTCATTTTTCCATCCTCCTGAATACTCTCGTATGAATCCTCCTCCAGCCGAGGGATAGCTCAACGTGCCAAAGCCGTTTCTCTTGCCGTTCTTCCAGTCACCGTCAAAGATTGCCCCCGTCTTCTTCCACCTCTGCGTTCCTTTCCCTAGAATTAATTTTGTGATTTCAAAGTAAAAATGGTTAAACTAATTACGGTATACACCAAATGTAAACACATAAAAACTTTATTTGGAAGATACACAAACTTTCTACAGAGATGCAACTGGCCTATGGCAAAAACATCTGAAAATGGTTGTCTTTGTTATACATGTAGATCTATAGCCATTTGTGCGCTGTGCATAGACACATGACACAATCCAAGGCATTGCCGCAGTAGAGAAAGTGAATATCATCAAGCAGACCTAAAAATTGTACACTTCAAAACATCTGAAGGGGAAAAGTCGGACATGGGGTGAAAAATAGAAAAACAATTAGGTTTCAGATTAAAAACAAATCTGAAAAGTTGCATCTTACATCTTCATGTATACATGTATGTAAGTACAGCTCCAACACCGGTATCCTACATGTCCTATGACGCAATAATTTTATAAAACATGGCAGAGCCATTCAAGGGTTATAGACACCTAACCAAAAGACATGCATAAATGTCCCCAATTGATTGCTCATTGCCAGAGTTTTGCAAACCAACAATGAGGGTTTTGGGTTTGTTTTGCAAAACCTACGTTGCCTTACCGTGTTTCTTGTTATCCAGCCATTCTCCAGTGTACTCATCACCATTCACTGAATACACCGTGTTTCTTACACCTTTCTTCTGGGCTTTGTAGTCCCATTCCTTCCATAGTGGCTGCTTCTTCTTAGGCACTTTCTTGTAGGGCATTTTACTTTGGCTGTTTGCTGGAAAATGGAAAAATAAAGAAATGAATGAACAAGAACATTTCCATTTCTTACTTTTATTTAGACCTAGGCCTACTACTGCTTACCTGGCCTAACTCGTAGTCGAAATCGTATGCCAAATATGACACCCAAGCATGCCACGTTAACTCATATAATCCAGGAGGCAGGACCTTGCACCTTGTAAGTTGTAGGCTTGTAGTTGTACTGTTGAGCGCAATTTTGACGCCTGCACAAGTTTTAAACTGAGCCGTGCGCAACTTTGAATTTAACATATATTTGGAATTTGTTTTTACCGCTGCACGTAGCTATGCCTACTTCACTTCAGTTGGTCTAGGTTAAAAACATTGGACACAGCCTCACATTTGTCACAGCACAGGTTTTCTTTAAAATTAAAAACAAGTCAATTCTGACAAACGGTTAAAGGGATGGTACGGAACTGGTGTTTGCGACAAAACCGTTGCTGACAGTGAAAGCACATTATGTAATCCATCATATACCTTAACTGACAAACCTGTAGAAGTTTGAGGTCAATCAGCCATCTGGGTCACAAGAAAATAGTGAAAACCCGTGTACGGAGAACTGTACACATTTCAACTAATGAATAAAACGCTGCGAAGCGATTTATTCCAATCGAAAAAAAGTTTCATTTATTTCTCAACGAATATGGCATTTCAGACAAAAACATTTCATGGGATGTTTTCTCCTATCATCACCATTATAGGCCCTACTGTGTAAGTTTTATGTGAATCTGTGATCATGAAGTGTATTTTGTCTTACCAATTCTGTACCCTCCCTTTAAAGATTGCGCAGGTTGAAAGATTGTGCTCAACACAACAGTGCTAATCATATGTTCTTAATGAGTCAATTCAATTCAATTCACATTGTCTCGGAGTCAACTTGTCTCGGAGTCGAGTTGTCCAGTAGGCAGTAGGCCTACCCCCACTCCCCCAGGCCCAGGCCAGCCAGTTCAGATTGCATCTTGTTTTTGTTGATCAACATTTTTTTAATGATTTTAAATTTAAGTCTGGGCCAACAACATAGCGCGTAAGGGAGAAAAAAAAGTGCATTCACAAAACTAGGAAACTGTGGCATTAATATAATTTATTTACCTTTACATGAATTCTGTATACGTATACAGTAAATCCGTTTCTTTTAGGTGAAAGACTGCAGAACTTTTCTCACACATCGACTGTCAATGGCTTCTTATGTCCATGGTAACACGTCTTACACCTGTTTCCTAGGTAGGTTTTTAATGCAACACAGATCTGCCCCTATGGAACCAGACTATTTTGTGATTATGCGATAGCGCCCTCTCTAGTTGTTATTCAAAGCGGCAAAATAATTTTTTTTTATGCAGTAATATTATTCAGTACGCCGGAAGCTTAACTTAAAGGGGCTACACTTTGTTTTTAACCTCACAGCGGCAATTTACTACTTTTAATAATTAGATATTTGTAATAAGTATTTCTCCACGCCGAGTTATTATCTCCTCATTCTTGGAGATAGTCATCACGCAGCCGGTGCAAAGGTAGTCTGTGCCCTCTCTACTTGACGTGTCCGCCCGTTCGATCGGACACATTTATACGGTTGTGGCCACAGTTATCGGGGACACTTTTACATGGATGGTAATTCTGGCCCCAGATACAGTTTAGAGGTGGGGCAGATTTAACCTATACACCGGCATTACTGGTAACTGTAGGCATATAGATTGTTATCACCATATCAACTCAAGTTTACAATGTCACCCTATAACAGACCTGCGACCCCAAGTTAAAGTTTAAACAATAATGAGTTTGTTTCGGTTTCCAATGTCGATCAACCTGTTTCACAGTGCCATTGTATTCACCAGTACCCACACCAATGGGGTCTCAGCAATTATGCTAATGTCATGATTTTTCTCTTTTTGGAAGGAAACCAAAACAGACGGACACGATATGGGCACAGATTACTTCCAGCTGGGTAGAATTAAAGATAACCTGGCAGGTAGACACAAATCGTCCATCGTTAAAATGCGGCCTGAAATGCCGTAGTTGTCCAGAAATTAGTGTGTAGGGTGTAGTAAACACAATCAGAACTTCACCTATTGTACTTGACTTTCTAAAAAAAAAAAGGAAGAAAGTAATGATTATAATCAATTAATTGAAACTCCGCGTCACGGAAAGTACTTTTTGATATTAATTGGATTGGAAACATTTACTGTTGTGAAGCAAATCATTATGTTTTTTTTAGGCCTATGCAAACGAATTATCTTGTGTACCGCGTACTACGCGCGCAGCTCATGAAAATTGTTATTAAAGTTGACCTAGTTTTCTCATTCCAAGTCATTCAGTATCCGTTTCGGTTTGTTGTTTGTACAAAGATCGGCTTTCTTTTGGATCGGAACTCAACTGACGTACGGCCTGGTACTGGCGGGTACCGCTACTATAACCCGTGTCTGGGAATAGGTCACGGTATATGGCTTTCACTTTCAGGGAAACCAAAATAATAATGAGTGCCGTTTGATGTTAGTGATGAAGTGATCGTATATCCTGCTCTGTTTTTTACATGGATATAAAATTAGTATCATTGTTTGAAAAGCCACATTCTATGGCCGAATTCTGCACAAATAATGCGCTTCATTATTGGTTTTTCAAGTTCTAGTAGAAGGCCTTAGCCTTCAAGAAAGATTCTGCTAGAAACGTCAGGCCCTCTCCTAATATTTTGCTTTGCATGCGCCTACATAATACGCGTATTGTAGTATTACTAATTAAAAACAATAATGAAAACATCGTGTTATAGTAATACTCGGCGGATAATTGCCTGTTTTGAGACACCAATGATTATAATCATATTTATTTAATGATCATAAAATAACTACAAGGGAAACTAGTTAGATTAATATTAAGTAATTATTGAACAAAGAACAATTTATCGGAGCGGATTCGAACCAGCGACCTCCGGTGCAGTATTCTGGTGGTCGCTGCATGGTTCGAATCCCGCTCGTAAAGTTGTCTTTGTCCACTTTTCAAACTAATTTTGCTTAGCCGATGCCCATTGTGGGTAGCGCACTTGTTTGCACGTTCATTCATTCAATAAAAAAAAAAATGGGAACACCGATTTTTACAAAGCTCAGAGAACAATGACAATTACCGTTGCGTATAATACTCCGGTCACTATAGCCTTGTGTGTTTTGCGACACCAATTATTGATTCATAATTTTTCACATAATCATTATGATTATACCGTTGCAAAGAAGGAGATGGTTATGAAGTTATTCACCCGTGGCCACGAATGAGGTTAGTTGGGTGGTTTTTTATTTCAGTCCCGTTCCTTGTGGACATTTCGGAAAAAATTCTGGTTCTTTCCGAGAACTTTACGTTCCTTTTAAATGTTCCTACAAATAAAAAGGTCAGGTTCCCTTTGAGAAACGGCTGCTAATATTACTTTGCGGAGAAGGTGAGGGCGTGCCTCTCAGAATACGCGGTGGATTCAGGAGCTGCGTTCCAAGTAAGAACCCCTAGAACCGTTCCCAGACGTGGTTCGGTTCCCGAATGGGTATCAAACTCTATTTTTTGCACAGAAAAAGGTCAGTTGCTCTTTGAGAAACGGCAATAAGTTGCGGAGAGGCAATATTACGGATAGAGAGGGCTGCCTCCCAGAATACGTGGTAGATCGCTGTGTTCCAAGTAGGAACCATTGGAACGTTCCCACATCGTCACACGTGATTCGGTTCCCGACTGGGTATCAAACTCTTTATCTTTTTGTCCTTACTAAACATTGCATTAGATTGAAAATACCATCGATAGAAGGGTTCGTGATGTTTTTGAACAAAATTCTTCATTAAACCATGGAGGAAGAAAGGCCTCCATGATAAAACAATGCAATCATCACTAAAAATATCAATTTTCCAGACAAAAGAAAAGTCAAGATAAAACTCTATACTCTCGGTTTAGGATTTAATTACATGGAGGTTTTATTCTAGCACATTAATATAAATAAATCTGAGAAAAAAATGTTGGAATAAGATTCTTTTTACAAATACATGTACGATATTATGTGAAAGTATTTTTGGGGGTATAAAAAGAGTACTTTATACATGCACACATTTTGGCAACATTCATGGTTTGCTGTTCAGTGCTAATATAACCTACAAACCAACTTGATATTTCAAAACAGTGCCCCCTAATGCTTAAATACTTAACACGTTCAGTAGACTTAATTTCAACAAAACTATATTTTCTTGCAATAGCAAGTTTTCTCTGAAAAACATGAAAATTTCAAGGTGTTGCAATTAATAACATAATTATTGAAGATCAAAAAGAAAGGAATATTCAGTTGGAATTTCAACTTAGAAACAGACTTCGATTCAAGTAACAATAATTTGAATCATCATCTTAATAATTCAGTGCAGAAAAACAAAGGAATGTACACCTTTTGGTATAGAAGACAAAATAATGTGCAAGAATAAATAAAGTAAATAAGGTCAGTGTTAAGCCCATGTCACACAGAGACATTTTTACAGGCAACTTGCAGGCAACCAATTACACCACGTCAAATTGGAAAGTTCTGGCAGCACAAAAGTGACTTTCCTGGCAGTTTCTCACTATCCCCTACAAAATTGTATCACTGAATGAAAGATGAATGCTGTTTCTTCTTGGAGATTGCCTGGAACTGGTTGCCTGTAAATTGCCTGGTGTGACATGGGCCTTATGTTACACATGCAAATGCATTATCCTTGGTATTTCCTTCAACACTCCAATATTGTTAACTGGTTAATAGAAACCTTTCCATTCATTTTTAATCTATGTAACATTTTCCTTTTATAAACACTTCATTTTTATAAAATTTGACTAGTAAATGTCATACACTTCATCACCAAACAAAATAATATAAACATGTAATAGACACAGATTACAAATTTATTGACAAACATGAAAATCCACTCCGATCCAGCCATGTTTCCAGCGGGAAATATCTTAAAAATGAAACTTTGTACCAGAACATGCAAAATGGAGGTAGAACTAGAAGTCTGCATTTTTACTTGGACTTTTTTTTTTATAGATGTTAGTCAAGTCCTAATAATTGTAAATTTAGATGAATCATTTTTTTGAGCAAGTTAAATTTTTTTTTAGGAATAAATTCCTACAGCATAATATGCATGGTGTTTGAATTTTGGAATGATGAAAAAGAAAACACCAACAAAAACTTACATGAAACGTTTGATACCGAGAAATCTTAGTTTTGTGCAGCACTGTCCCAACTATACTAAAAAATGCTGTTTCTTTTTAATTTTAAATCAAGCGTGCAGGATTTTAAAATTGTGAGCTTGTGGAGTTGTGGTTTTAGTAGATTCTGCTTGTCTTATAAAGCTAATTAATTTTATCGGTTTTAAGTGCCTTGCCATTATGTGCATGGTAAAGCCCTACATTTTTTAAATGGGAGGCTCAAATACAAAGAATGCCACAAACCTAAAACTTGAAATATTAGTGCATGAATGTGTCTTTTAATCAATCAAATATTATTTTGTGATTCAGCCTAGTACCGCAGATAGAAATAAAAGCAAAATGAAACGAACTGTGCACAAAGATGATTAATTACAGAATAATTACAGTATTCATACAAACTCCTTTCTCAAATGATCTAAGCACTGGTTAAGCTTTCAGCTGAAGTTTTAACTTTTTAAAGAAGAAAACGTTCCCCCTCACCCTAAAAATAAATATAAGAAAATGTGAAAAGTGAAAGTGCTCACACAAAACAAGCTGGCAATGTACTTGAATATAAAGTTAGCTGCTAAAATGTGGACAACCATTAAATTTGAGACTACTGTAAGATCAACTCCATGCAAAACTGGGCCCTACTGTAGTTTTCAAATTCGTTAAAATGTTCCCATTTAATATTGGAATGAGTAATTGAGTTTTGATGTAATACGCTAAAAGCAAGCCATGTAAAGAAGGAAAAAAATACAAGAGTGTGAATTATTTATAGGCCAAGAAGATGGAATTTTTGAATGGGACGCTCAAACATGTTGAATGACACGTGACTGTGAATCTCCAACAACAGTGGCTGGAGCTTGAGGCTTCCCTCCATTATCCAGTTCGGTAGCCATGCTTTCCAGCTCCTCAAGTCCTCTGGTTGAACGTTCGTACTTGTGGGCCACCAGCTTACGGTAGAAGTGCACCGCAAAGACGCAGAGGATGACAAGGACAGGCACCGCGATGGCCGTAGAGGCCACGGCCGCACTGTTATAATTATGAAACTTGACCCAACAGAGCAAGATAATGTCCAGGAGGAAAAAGATGATGCCGAGGATGGTAGAGAAACCCCAGGCCATCTCGATGTAACAGTGCAGGGAGTCGTGCGGCGACTCGTGGACCGCGTTGACGTTGTGGACGTTGCTGACCGCTTCGATGTTGGGTAGGATGCAGGTGCTGATCAACAAGGCAAACATGTGGACGACCACTAGGAGAGTTGTGCAGACACTGAAGGCTATCATCAGTGCGTCGGGAATGCCTTCGGCGTCGAGCTGAATTTCAACCAAGGCAACCTGCAGATAAGCAAAGGAAGAATTGAAAAAAGAACAACTTGGTCCATTAATAACCTAACTGCAAATCTTAATATGTAACTGAAACAAAATTTTATTTATTTATTTGTTTACATAACAATAATTACATTTCTTTTTTTTTAAATTAATGAATGCAAATGCGAGGTTGAGAAATAATAAAATATTTTTAATTTTGTTTGGAATTAAAAAAAAATTATTTTTAATTTTTTTTTTTTCGAATGACTCCCAACAAATTCCATTAGTTTGTGCACTGTCAGCAAAATTTAACATGCATATTATTGAAATATTTCATTTTACAAATTTTTGACTTAGACCACAAAACCCACAGTTTTTTATTTATTTTACCATTGCAAAGCCGGCCAGTAATGCCGACGTCCGGTTAGATGCCTTGAGTTTGGCCCGGCTGAGGTACAGGCGCCGCCAGGACAACGCCTGCACCGAGTGCTGGTTAGACATCTCTGTCACATAGGAGCGGTACACCCAGTCCGAGTAGCTGCCGTTGGACTGAATTTTGGCGGTCTGTGGTGGGTCTGTCACGGGGTAGAGCAAGGTGGACTGATCGTCCCGTGCTCGGTGAGCTAGCTGCGAAGCGAGCCCAACCCGGAACCACCTCACTGGTACTACTTCAAGCCAAACAATGCCTCTCACACTGGGTCTCTAGTTTCTAAACATAGCAGGCTGGCAGGCTTTTTTATCGGTGTTTTCATGCAAATCGAACTTTGAACTGTTGAAGTTTGTTTAGTCGTGCAGACTTGGGCTTATGTTTCATTCTTTGCTTTCATCCCCGAAACGAAACGAAAACCAAAACATGTACACGACAATGTAGTTCACAACCTCTTATCCAGTGCATACGAAAGGTCATGTGACTCCAAATCCCCCTGGCTTCAGAATGTTTGATCGCCCTCAAGCAAAATAAGATAAACGAGCGCTTTTTGTTCACGAACGTATTAAAAAAAGTATCACAGGCTGTTTAAATATCTCTCGATTACAACTTTAAAATCTTTAAATGGGTTAATTTCATCCCAAAAATGTCAACCTGTTCGTATGCCTTTGGGAACGAGAATACTTCAAGGTCATTCTGTGTCTGGGTCCTGCACTCTATGAACAAAGGATGCGCAAGGTCGGTTTGGGTAGCAGACTAATGTCAGAAGTTAAGAATGGTCTACGTGACCCGCGTGAATTGTTTTGTTGTGGACCGTTTTGCCCTTGTTTATTACTTTTCGTAGATGATGATATAAAAAATGGCTTCCTCGAAAGACACCGGGCGGAGTTTGGTACGTATTATTTAGAATGTGTTGTCGAATTTGGATAACATTTGTGTGTTCATTTTCAATCGAAACGTTGGCGCACTTAAGTTATGCTTACTCAACGGCTTGGCGGCCGACGAAGACAAACAACAACAGTTGAAAGGTGCCCAGTTTCCGGACAGTTCCAGCAACCTACCGCTTCGAGTTTGAAATGAATCCTGTAGTTTGGTTTGTAGACTCGAAAACACTGTGGTATTCTAAAATTGACATTGGTGAACAATAACACTCGGTCATATTAACTTTTATAAGAGAAGAGAATTAGGGCTTTGTCTGAACACCGTTTACAAATCCAAACACTAAAAAAAGTCTAACGAGTAACATTCAAACAGTTTATTTGACAATGACATTGTTTGAAATGTTTATTGTTTGATTGATATCCATTTTGATGTGATGTGAGCAAGCTAGCCCAAAAAGGGTTTGGAAAGTTGACAGGGTTTTGAATTTGTAGGTAAATTATGAAGGCAGTCATCGACACAAAGAACAACACTCAATTGCAGAAAGTTGATGGTCTGATGGTGCGCACTCCACATTAAACTGCCGACTCGCTAAGAAAAGTGGGAGAGATTGTGACTCGTTTTATGAGTGAAAACAGCATCAAGAAATTCCAGAAACTAGGATACTTGAACCGGAGAAGGGTTGCTTAGTTGTAGAAAGTAATTTGTTGGTTAAAAATAATTATATCTTTTATTAAACAGGTGTGGGGTGCTATTGTTTGGTAACGGTGTACAAGCAGGTCCAATACCTGAAAAGGGAATAAAAACAACTTAATAATTTCAACTGTTCCAAAATGATATTTTTTACTTTCAGCAAATGTTCCTGAGTCCTTAAATCCCCAGATAGAAGAATTTTGTGCAACATTTCAGAGTAAAAATACAATATTGTTTGTTGCAAACTTCAAAACAGACAGACAAAACAGTTTTATTCCCTTTATAGGTATCGATAACTGTTTTGTTGTAATTCTGACAGCGTGTTAAGGCAAGACGGCACTACAATGAAGGAGAACATCAAGATGACGAGATTGAAGGCAAGAGAACGTGGAATCTGGAGAAGAAGATTAACGATGAGAAGTTTACAAGCAACTGGGTGAAAATCATGAATGGAGAAGGTATATACATCTAGTTCTTTCATCTAATAAAGAATCAGTGATTTAATAAACTTCAGCCCTAAGACCAAGACATTTTGGCAAGGACCCTGCCAGAATAGGTGAAGTTCATAAGCTCATCAACCAAACTAATGACCTGAAATATATCAAATACTTAGACTTTTGGAGTTAGGAAAGCCTGACGTTTCGATCCTTTCAGGATCTTTTTCAAAGAGAAATGTCAGGCCCTCCTAACTCCAAGCAAGTTTAAACAAAAGTTGCTTTAAATCCTAATCCTTTGACAATGTTTGGATAGTAATCTCCCTACTGGAATAAAAAAAATCTAAAAATCTCAAATGGGCATCTTTAGGAGTACATTGCCCGGGCCTGAGTGTTCAGAGCTTATCAAAATCCTGTTTTAGACTGAACTTAGATATTGATTCTACCAAATTAAGAACTCTTCATCTCCTACCAAATGTTATTCAGGTAATGCAGACATGTTGATTTCACAAAACATTATTGATCTTAATCAATCTTAATTACTATTGCAACGTGTGATGTCACAATACAAATCACTACTGACAACTCATCTTAAAGATTAATCTTAGTGTTTGGTGAAATCCAGCACAGTGACTTGATCACTCTTAAAATAAGAAATACGGTTTTGCATTTCGATTTGAAATACCCATCATGTTGAATATTTTTGTTGTAGTGAACAGTACATCAGTTGCATTTCTTTGTAAGTCTAACCTTTCCCTAATTGGTACGTGTTTTTATTCCAGATTTCACCATCAAATTCTTGCAAGAGGGAGGCTTTGATACCCCCATGCTGTTCAAGAGTACCGAGGGCCTCGGCATCAAGTGAGTTCAATTCAGTTCAGTTTTAGTTCAGGGGTTATTGTATGACTTTTTACTAGCATTTTGGTAGGGAGCCGGTGTGGAATTCCAGAGGTTCCTGGTTCGAGTCCTGCTTCAGTCAAAATTTTCTTTGCTCACCCCTAAATCATCGCGTATTTAACATCCAGATTCCAAAATGTTTATTTTCATGGAATTATCTAAGTGATTATTCAAAGATGAACAAAATTGTGATAAATTGATAATTAAAACATAATCCAATGACTTGGTCGGCAGGAAACTTTCAGATTAGTCCAAATTAGGTGAAAATAAAAAAATGAAGTTAGTAAAAAAATCTCCCGTTTTTGTATGACCAAGATGGAATAGAAAGTTTCTCATAAATGTGTCATTTTATGAAGTCATGAATAGAGATAGATTTTTGTTTTCAGATTCGTAATTGGTAGGATTGATTTCTTTATTTGATGCATTGTACTGACGTTTTGCGTATCATTTCTTTTTCTCAACAAGAGTGCCGGGCAAGGAGTTTAACGTCAATGACGTGAAGCTGCATGTTGGTAAGTGAAAACGGCCAAGGAATAAATGTTTGCTCTTAGCTTAAATATTTGATATTTTTAGACTGATTTAAATCAATGCATTGGAATGCGCCGAGATTCTTCGTTATAGTGGTCGTTCGTTTTAATAATAATAATAATAATAATAAACAGTTCTTATATAGCGCATATCACAAAAAGTAAATTTAAGTCTCTATGCTTAGGTAAAATAAGAGAGTAAATGAAACAAAAGAGTATAGACAATGGAAAATGACATACATTGGCATACAATGTTCAGCAGGCCTATACACTGTGACGTTTTTCACTGCACAATCAGTTTGTGATGCTAGTGAACATTTCCAGAACTTGACTTAACTCAGTCAACTTACCCGATTGAGCAAATTAGGCTTGCCCTTCACCTACGTAGAGGAGCACTGCATACTTAGTGCTTTGGAGTGCACATAAACAAATCATGCACTGGCTCGGGTGGGATTCAAACCCATGACCTCCTGCTTACTAGTGCAGATGCCATACCGCTAGGCCACCAAGCTAGCTGGGGTCAGCAGGGTAAGTCGAATCCAATATCACAGCTGGTACCTAACTGTCTTTATCATTGTTTCTGTGAAATCCTCAGGCAGTCGACGGCTGGTGGACGTGATGGACGTCAACACCCAGAAGGGAGTGGAGATGAGCATGGCACAGTTTGCCAAATATTACGAGAGCAAGGACAGGGAGCAACTCTACAATGTCATCAGCTTGGAGTTCAGTCACACAAAGCTGGAGGAGTTTGTGGAGGCACCCAGCATAGTAAGTCTGAAAATCATGAAGCCCATCTTACCCTAGCCCCTCGGCCCTCTGCAAACTACCACACAAAGCAAGAGCTGCTAACCACACAGGGGACTGGATATTAACCCTTACCCTCTGCATCTACCACACAAGACAAGAGCTGCTTACCACACATTACCACAGTCTCCACAGGCGACTGGATATTAACCCTAACCCTCTGCACCTACCACACAAGACAAGAGCTGCTATCACACATTACCACAGTCTCCACAGGGGGAATGGATATTAACCCTAACCCTCTGCACCTACCACACAAGACAAGAGCTACTTACCACAAGACCACAGTCTCCACAGCAGGACTGGATATTAAGCCTAACCTCTGCACCTACCACACAAAACAAGAGCTGCTTACCACACATTACCACAGTCTCCACAGGGGAACTGGATCATAAACCTCGCATTACCAAATAAACCACACTGCAGTGTATTGTGGTATTCAGGATACCACAGGAAAAACAATGCATGTTAAACTGTGGTAGATGGGTTAGGGTTAATATCCTCAGTAATCGTTCTTGGCTTACCAAATTGTTTTGTGGTTGAAGAGATTTGTGCGCTCTCTAAGCAGCTTCAAGGAAAGAGGCCCCTCAAATTTGTACAAATAGCACCTCTACAGTATTTTGGGGGTTGCAGGTTCGAATCCCACTCCAGTGAATGTTTCCTTGTTCATTTTCCAGTGACACATACCTTTGTTATCAGAAGCGATGTTCAACGGCTCTACACCAGTCAAATTGATTCCCTTGTGGTTATTTCATGATTGAGAGAGTTTTGATGGAAATGTTTTGTTTGTGACAGGTTCGGCAGATAGACTGGGTTGACATGGTCTGGCCACAGCATTTGAAGAAAGATCAACGCGATAGCACCAACACCCTGGCGGAAATGAAATACCCCAAAGTGCAAAAGTAAGTCACGTTTTTGTACCTTACTCTACAAAGTGAACAGACCTCATACTTTTCAGTCATCAGTCAGGGTTCCATCAGTCCATTTAGCTGCATGTTTTCTGTATGATCCTTGGGATATAGTGATATGTGAGTGGTTTCATGGCTTCTGACTGCCAAATGAACAAAGATAATTGACTATTAGGGACACCACCAACATAGGGCTGGATAGCACAGTTGGTAGAGCGCCAGTACGGTATTCCAGCGGTTACGGGTTCAAAACCCACTCCAGTAAATTTTTCTTTGTTCACTTTTCAAACATAAAGAGAAAAGGAAAATGTCATTTCTTTTTAAACTTCAAATTGATCTTTTGTTCCACTTTATTTTTTATAGGTACTGCTTAATGAGTGTGGCAGGGTGCTATACAGATTTTCACATTGACTTTGGTGGAACTTCAGTCTGGTACCACATCCTCCATGGCAAGAAGGTAAAGCTTGTTTCACTTGTTCTGCTTTCTGTGTTGTTTGCAGAAAATCGTCTGCGCTATACCATCAGAATTGAGATTATACAAGAGACCTACAGTTAAAGCTTGTTTCACTTGTTCTACTTCCTGTGTTGATTGCAGAACATTGTCTGCCCTATACTATCAGAATTGAGATTATACAAGAGACCTATAGTAGGCAAATGTCACATCAGGGAGGATGGACTGTGAGGATTAATTCATGAACTCAGAAAGAACAACATTCCTCAATCTATAAAGTAATCCCATTTTTGCTAATCCTAGCTATCCCCTCGAAATCTTTCAAACTCCATCCCCTGCTGTTGCAGGATTTTGATCCACACAGGATGTAGAGCCTCTCTTGTTTGATAATTGGGGGACAGATGACGTTTGTTTGGTTGAACCACGGACGTCATTAAAAAATCTGGACTCGCAATATTCCCTATAAGCAGGGTTTTAGCCACGGTGGGCGGCGCTGGGCGGGCCAGCCCGGCACTGGAAATTTGCGCCCGGAACTTAGGTCTGAAATAAACTCTGCCGCCCAGCACGAATTTCCGCAGAGTGAATAAAAGTATTGCCAATATCGTGAATTTTGATCACATTCCTGAATAAAAGTTCTTTTCTGTGTTTTGAAATGTGAAGCACTGATTCTCAATGTTTACAAGACGATGTAATTTCCAATTTTTAGCGTAGGCCTACCGTATATCTGTACATGTAGCAGACTAGGGCTCAACTTCATTTCTAGAGCCCACCACTAAAATTGGTCTGGCTAGAACCCTGCCTATAAGCCAACATAGTTCACTGAAACCACAAGTAGCCACCTTGGAGGGCTGAATACAAAGGTAATACAACAGCACACTCACCATTGTTAGTTAAATTCGTCTAGCAACAATAGTTACCATATTGTATCTGGCATGGTAAGATGGCCGCCAGTGGCTTCAGTTGATACAAAAGCATTGCCAGTTTTTTTTATATGACATCCTTGGGTTGAACATGTACCTCTGGGGATACTGCACAGTTCAGGACCGTGGGTTGATTGCGGAATTCCTTGTGGGGTATCAAGAATTAATAACCATCCACCTGATCTCTCTCTGCCTAGATATTCTGGTTGATTCCTCCGAGCGAGGACAACTTGGAGCTGTATGAGAACTGGGTCCTGTCTGGCAAGCAGGCTGACATCTTCCTTGGTGACAGGGTCCGGGAGTGCACTAAGATAGTCCTGGAGGCTGGCTACACATTCATGATCCCAAGCGGTATGTTAGTCAATGAAACCTTCCTTCCCAGTCACTGCAACCTACCCTAGCTTCCACTCCAGGGGTCGATTTCACCAAAATCTGTTAGTTAAATGTAGACTCGTAACGATTTCCCTTCCCGTATCTCCATTTATTTTCAGAATAAACTCCATGAGAAACAAAGTTGCTTCTTCCCATTAAAGGGATTGCATACGTTTGGTAATTTGAGCCTACTGTTTGTTTCAAACCAATATAATTGTATATATATACCATAAAACTAACCTGTGAAAGTTTCAATTCAAAAGGTGGTAGCGTTTTTGAGATTTTGGCGAAAAACTAGAGCGGTTATTTCACGCCAGAGAACAGTAAGTCAATGGCTGAGAAGCGTTACGGCCATAACTTTTTGGAGATAAAAAGTGACATATTTTTCCATAACCCCGTTACTTCGAATTGAACGTTTCTCAATATGCATTATACTATCCAAAGCAGCTGTACTTCTCACCAAGTAAGTTTTTATTGCCATAAATTTTCAGAGTCATTACCAAACGTATGCAATGCCTTTAACATGACAGGGCAATCCAGATGCAAAAGCTTCATTCACATATAGCATTTTTATCGCTGCATTGCTCATACCTACCCTCTTTGAGTTTATGCACAGAAATTCTGATCTCATTCTGATTTGATCTTTACCAATCCACAGGCTGGATCCACGCAGTTTATACTCCAGAAGATTCCCTGGTGTTTGGAGGGAACATCCTACATAGCTTCCACATACACCGGCAGCTACGAGTGGCGCAGATTGAAGACAGAACTCATGTAAGTCATCCCCAGATCTCTGGACCTATCTCTGTGATCAGGGGTCAATTTCGCAAAGCCCTATGCTCGATCGCAACTTAAGTTACGAAGGATAACCCATTGCATCCTACGTAATGCTGCAATGAATCACGAGTCCTATGATTGATAGTAAATACGATGAGTTTGGCGAAATCCACTCCTAGATTTACAATTATGGATCTTTTACCTGAATCTTAAAGTTACTGGAAGCCTGAAGGAGTTTTGTTTCTTGGAGAATTTAGGATTTCGTTGGACATGTGGGAGCAAAAGAAGGGAGTGAAATAAGTGCTTTGTTTGTACACGTGGCAAGGTGAATAACGTATTGTACATTTACACCCTCCTGAAGCTGAATAGAGCATGCTGTTCGGAACGTTGTGTGTTAAACCATCGGTTCTTCTCAGAACCACACACTTACAGAAGAGAGTACCCAAACCTAGCTTACTCAATACTTCCACCATGCATAGCTTAAAGTCTTGTTTATTGTGCACTTTGTGTCCAGGTGCCCATTAAGTTCCGCTATCCATTCTTCTGGGAGATGAAGTGGTACGCATTGGAACGCTACGTTCATACGCTCACAGGAAAGACGTTTCTCGCAAAGCCCAAGGCGCTGGACAAGACAGGTTCTACAGATCCAGATAATTCGGACGAGGGAACGAACGATTCCACCGATGTCGGGGGTTCTGGTAAAACAGAGGATGTTGCACAGATCAAGAAAGAGGCGGTTGATGATGATACCGGTACAGCCACAGAGGATACTGAATCTGCATCGTGTACGACGGTCCGAGAACCAAGCAAAATGGACATCGAAGAGGAGGATGCTGTGTCTTCGGCCGACACGGACAAAACGGAAGAGATGGACTTTGAGAAGGGTGACAGAACTATCGGAAGGCAAAGTCGCGGAAGTGACAGCAAGTGCAAGGGATCTGCCACCAGGAAGGGGTTGCTCTCAAATGGATCCCATCGTCTAGTCGGTGCCTCGAGTCTTTCAGAGAAGGCTTCCAACACGAATTCTGTGAAAATCAAGTCCGAACCTATCGACCAAGGCTTTCTGGACGGAAACCGCAGCGAGGAAGAGGAATCTGAAAACGCAGTCCGGGTGAAAATGGAGCCCGGGGAAGCCGTCAAGACGGAGCCTGAATACGTGGACGGCCACGGGGATGCTGAGGAGGAAGAAGGCGCATCAACTGAGACTCCAGAGAGACCTCACGTTAACTTGTGCCGGCATGAGTTGATCGGACTGAGAGTCCTCCATCATCAGCTGGAGAATCTACCGCACAACAAGAGGTCCATTCCGGACCTCATCACTAACCCCGACGGTCTGCTGCGACACGCAAAGGTATGCAAACAAACGCAAAGTAAAACCAACCCCTTAAACTGACTCTGTCTGCGTTGAGTCATCAAAGTCTTACTAGAAAGTGTTTTCAATTTCCAGTGTACTCTGGCCGACTCTCCTGAGGATGGCCAGAGTACACTGGCCGAAACGTTGAGACTATTCTCACCGGGTCTTTTCAGAACCACACATCCATAAAAAGAGATTTTACATGGTGTCTCTGCAAGCTTACTTTATTACATTACTTCCAACATTCAAAGCTTCAAATCCTATCAATTTCATACATGTCACTGTGGGGCCTTGAGGTAACCCTACCAGGGGTCACTTCCATAGAGTTGCTTAAGCACCAAGAACCTTGGTAAATAAAATCAGTATCCCAGCCAAAACTCCTTGTGAATGTTATGTTCAGCAAACAATGGCCGAATACAAGTCAGAAGCAGTAAACATCACATGAAAATTTGGTTGGTAAGCCTGTTTGATCAAGGAAGACTTTTCATGCTTAAGCAACTTTTGTGCTTAAGCAGCTCAATGAAATCGGCCCCAGGTCTTAATTTAACAAAGACACTTTCTGTTACACTGGATGTTGGTTCAGGGATTATCAGCTTAAGTATGCATATTCTTGCTCAAATGCTGTACAACCTATCCATGTAAGAAAGAACAATGGCTGCATTGAAAGTTGCAGTCCATATTGAGGACCTTTCTCAAAGCTCAGCTCTGGCTTCGTCTCTTTAATTCATATGCTGAAAATATAGTTTGTGGTTTTTCATCGAAGCTGAAGCTCTGTTTTCTTTTTTAAACTACAGAATCTACTTCCGAACCGCAACCAAAAGCGTCTACTTTGATACCCGTAATTTTAAAATAGATTCAAGAAATGGAGCCTGAGCCGGAGCAGAGCTTTGAGAAAGGACCCAGATATCAACAATCATCATTGACACGCTAGATTGCTCCAAGATGTTACTTCAAGATGTTAGTCTCACAGACAGTCTCCATCTATTGTCTGGCTAGAGGTCACTGAACTATCTTTGTATCCATTGTCTTAGGAGATGCTGGCGGAACATCTTGAAGATTCCCAGACGGCAGCGGTGACAGGCGTGCCTGTCCTTAAACGCCCCAAAGCAGCTTCAGGGAAAGTACATGTAAGTCGTCAACAGTCTCAGTCTCAGTGATTCCGTAAACCGATCCACATAGTCTAAGTCTATATGACCAAAAGTTCCTGTTTATGACGAACAAGTTTATGACTTCTAATTCCTCTTTCCTCCAAAAAATTGATTAGATTGGGTTGTCTTTGGTCATTTCGAGTTGCAGAAGGTCTCAAGAGTTAAGGTACCGCTTGGAGTACGTCCTGTCGCTAAGCGTCTGACTAACGTGATCCGGAGGAGGAGGACTCGATGTCGGAAGTGCGACAACTGCCTGAGCGACGACTGCAGGAACTGTCATTACTGCAAGGACATGAAGAAGTACGGTGGGCCTGGGCGTATGAAGCAGTCCTGTGTGGGCAGACAGTGTCTGTATGTAAGTGTCTCTATGACCAAGGGAAAATTTCACGGCGCTGCTTAGCACAAAAACTTGCTATGCGTGACATTTCTGTCTTAATGATATAGCAGTATGTGTGTGGTTTCATGGCGTCTGACTGCCAAACGAACAAAGATAATTGACT
This sequence comes from Astropecten irregularis, assembly GCA_963971285.1. Classification (NCBI taxonomy): domain Eukaryota; kingdom Metazoa; phylum Echinodermata; class Asteroidea; order Paxillosida; family Astropectinidae; genus Astropecten; species Astropecten irregularis. The sequence goes on along the minus strand of OZ020247.1, from coordinate 25,863,112 downwards.
ATTTGGGACACCACCAACGGAGGGCTGGATAGCTCAGTTGGTAGAGCGCCTGTATGGTTTTCAAGTCGCTGGTTCGAATCCCGCTCCAGTAAATTTTTCTTTGTCCACTTTTCAAAAATTAATCCAGTTAGTTCCCCTTGTGGTTCATTTGATGATGATGATTATTTTGTATGACCTTACAGCCTATGCTACCCCACAATGCTGTATGCTCAGTTTGCACCAAGGAGGATCTCCCCGGGTCATCGGGGGTCAAAGGGGAGTCGGACGTCAGCTCCTTGATGGAGTGCCACTCCTGTAACGAGATCGTGCATCCAAAGTGCCAGGTGGAGCAGTTCATCACCAACGTCGAGGGAATCATCAACGAAGACCTGGCCAATAGCTGGGAGTGTCCGAGATGCGTTGCCAAGAATGAAGCAGAAAGGGCGGTAAGTATAGCAGAATATTTCTCTGGTATCCTTCCTTTAAAGGGTCTCTGCAATGGGAATATTATGGCTTGAATATGTGCTAATTAAAAAACTGTACATGGGGACTGTGATTTTACCCACTTCCTAACACTGATTCAGGGTGAAAACAGGTCTTTTGGATTGTATGCTAATTAGCATTTCCATATTCATGAGCAAAACTGTGATGTCATCTGGGGAACCGAGAGCAGTAACCCAATTGATTTGTGCACAATAAGTTGCGGTTGTTTTATAGGTTTTCTGACAGACCTTTTCCCCTAAATGGGATTTATTGTGCTGAATATGTTCCTTTCACTCAACTGGTGGTGTAATTTTTTTGACCAACCATTTCTGTGGGTCATGTTTGCCTCTTCATTTGTTTATGTTTTTTCATTATATTTTGGCTGTTGGTTCCCTACATGAGTATGCATGAAAATCCCCCATTTTGCAAAGTTGTTCAAAAGAAAACCAAATGCTGGTTTGAAACCAAAATAAGACTTGCCATTCATTATCTGTCAGTATATTCTCTGTATGAAGGCAATAAAATAACCTGACAGAAAAAAGCACTGCAGCCGCCCTTTAAAGAGCTAAATCTTGAAACGACCATATCGCAGAGAAGTGAGATTTGAAAGTACCATCCTCCCGGCAACGGGCAGAGCACAAACTGCCCGAACTGTTGAATCACCGGCTCTTCTAAGAGCCAAACTCTAAAGAGTTGGATGGTGTTTTCACAAACATCCTATATTGAGTGAAGTGGTGTTTAATGGTATTTTAAATTTCCTTCTGTCTTCTACAGGCCGGCGGGCGAGCAGAGACTGATCAGAATGATAAACCAGTCAAAAGGAAAAAGGTAAGAAGACCAGAAAATATTTCAACCTGCTTCAGAACTCGGGATGTTAAAAGTAGGGAATATCATTGCTGAATCTATTTATGGCTTGATATAAGTCTCTGGTTGGTGGCTTTCAAGCGGCAGACATTGTGTATAGAAGTTGTGCAGTCACGTGATCAGGACGCCATTTTGAACATTGCAAATCAACTGGACGCGTACGCAGAAGTTCGTGCATGATGCTGTCTGGTACGTACGCGGGCGTGCATACGCGTGCCGTCCAAAATGGCTGATGAGTAACATCACGCTCTCTATTGATATTGTGTTTTAGTAATCCTACTGATGGGGATTCATTGATATTTTCTTACATTTTCAGGAAGAGAAGAGTGCAGATGTTCCCATTGAAAAACGGAAAAGGGTAAGTTAACACATCACAATCATGTCCATAGATCAAAGATATATGGCTGTGTTTAATCTACAAAGGGATGAATTTGTGGGGGATGTCTGGGCTCGATTTCAGGCTAAGGCAGATCGTAACATGCGTATCAATCAAAGTGTGATGTCACAATGCTAGTTACTGTGGAAACACGTACAACTCAAGAAAAAGATGAATCATAAATCTTTGTGAAATCGACCACAGGTCGTATAAAATGATTCTATTTGGCAATGATAGACAGGCTTGATATAGAACGAATGGAAAGTGCACTCCCTTCATTCAGTCTTTATGGTTTCATACTTTCCTGATGAGCAATGGTCCTTTCCCATGAAATATACTAATTAGATACGCGCATGCGCAAATGTACTACTGGTTGGCATGGAAGTTGCAGCTACATTAGGCATGTACGTACCACATACAACACAGAGGGCATGGAGCTTGCCAACCAGTGATGCATTAGCGCGTGCGTGTATATCATTAGCATATTTCATGGGAAAGGTCCATTGGCTTAATAAGCATATTAACTACTAGACATGCTAGAGCTGGTAATGGAGCTGTTTTCTTCTGTGTTCAATCACTCAATATCAACAAAAATGCATTAGCCTTTGAGAAAGATCCAGCTAGGATAAGGCCCTCTTAACTACAAGCATTTTATACATTTCAGGTCATTATTTTTGCCGATGAGCAGTTTGCAGCAGTTTTTTAAGTGAATTAAAAAAATGCATCCAATGGAAATGCTGTACCTTAAAGGACACAAGATTGCAAGCTCCTTTGTCACTGGACTTTAAAAAATGGGTCCTGCTGGCCCAGCTTGTCCCAAGACCAGAAGACCAAAGAGTTTCCCAGATAAAAATGCCCAGCCATCGATTTCACAAAGCCCCATGATTGATCGTAACTCGAGTTACGAAGGATAACCCATCATATCCTATGTAGGGCTGCAATGCATGATAAGTCCTACAATTGATATCAAGTTACGATGAGTTTGGTGAAATCGACCACAGGGTGTTTGGTTCAATCGGCATGTCTCACTCATCCATCTTCCCTTTGTCTTCCAGGGTCGGCCGCCGATGAAAAGACCGGAGATGAAGTCCAACAGTCTGGTAAGACCCAGGCTGAAAAGCCGTCAAACACCTAACAAATACCTCAGATAAACACCAGTCCTGGAAAGCTGGCAGTTATGCATGAGCCGTTGAATCAAACCGTTTACTCCTCTTCTTCTGTTTGTCTTTGATTGAGTAATGTCATCATTCAAGATGACACGGCCCTCAGGATGTTGATCCAGGGTCATGGAACAAATAGTCAAAGGGGTCAGTGAATGAGACACAGTGGGTAGGGGCTAGATGCTTTCGGAGGTTGAACCTCAATTTGAAATTGAAGAAGAGATTTAGACTCTGGCTTTTTTTTTTAACTGGGCAGTCCATCCCTTGTTTCTGGTGTGTCATCATCTTCCGATCTTAGGTTGAGGGTGGCAGTTAAGTTCCCAAAATGTCCTCTGTCCAATGGGCCTGTGTTGGGGAATCTGCTGAGCTCATAAGTACCTTGGGCCAATTTCTTAGAGCTGCTTAAGCACCAAAGTTTGCTTAAGCACCAAAAACCTTGGTACATAAAATCAGTATGCCAGACAAAACTCCTGAATGTTATGCTCAGCAAATAATGGCAGAATACAAGTCGAAAGCAGTAAATATCACATGAACATTTAGTTGGTAATCCTGTTTGATCAAGGAAGACTTTTCATGCTTAAGCAAACTTTGTGCTTAAGCAGCTCTATGAAATTGGTCCAGGTCTTTACGCATTATGACCTTATTACCCGCCAGAATTGGTGCAGTGTATGCTGCTTGTAGCAAGCAGATGTTTATCGAGCAAGTGTACTTTAGACTCTGTTTGAAAGTGGCTTGATGAAGTTGGACCCTGCACAAAGGTCTCTTTAAAGGTAGTATCATACTTTGGTAAGGAACCAAAACAGAAATGTTCACAGATTTACGTATAACTTACAGGGTATGAAGATGGTGATGGTAGAAACATACCGTTAACGTTTTTCCGCCTGAAATTGTGTATTTATCCAGAAATTAGTAAAATAGCGACCACAAATAAAAGAGAAAAGACTTAAGAAATGCTATGGCTGTTTTTCACTGTTTCCTCAAAAAGTCAGCACCGTATGGGACCAAAGTATGATATTACCCTTAAGAGAATATAACCTTTGCTGAAAATATTTTTAAGGAGCATGCCTTGGAAGGGTAGCCATGGAAACAGCAATTCCAAAAGTCCAAATCACTAGTTCGAAACATTCAGTGGGATCGAAGATATAAATAGGTTTTAGAGTTGGTCCGTTTCAAAGGACTTGGTTTTTATATCATTTCAGCTGTATTTCTGGCTGGTTGAAATTATCACATAAAATGAACTTTTGTAGTTGTTTTGAGGAAATAAATTACAAACTAAGGATGTTTTTTTGGTTAACTTTCTTAAGTAAGGTCACCACTGACAGCGATTATTGTAAATAGATTCATTTTCTTTGTATAAAATGAGTTTTTCTAGCATTTGGGCAGAGGGGCACGGATGAATTTGTTGCTGGAATGTTTGTATATTTTAGTAGAGCGGCGGTTTTTACCCTCGGTGAAAGGATTTTTTTTGAGAAAAAGCGTTGCGAATGATCAAGCTGGTACTTGTGCCTCTGCCATTTTTGTTTGTTTTGTTCATGTTTTGGATAGGTTAGACCATATTGGTCTGGTGCCACAGGTTGACGGCACTCTCCAGTATTTATAGTTACTACTGTCACTTAAAGGTATCGTACAGGATTGGTAACATTCTCATAACAGAAATGTTGTTTATAATGTTTTAGAAGAAAAATTGAGTCAGGTTTTCGCTATTTTCTCGTAACTCAGATGTTTGATTGAGCTAAATTTTTCACAGGTTTATTATTTCATTTACATGTACATGCTGGATTAGACAGTTCTGTGAACTTTACCAATCATGTATTATACCTTTAAAGATTTCATTTAGTTGTATACATTAAAACAGGGAAAATGAGTGAAAGTGTGCGAGAGTAAGAACTGAAATGACAGCTACGGCTATGGCTGTTGCTAAGGACAACAGCACAACCATTTGCAGTGAGGCATATATCCCACATAGGTTGTGCTTAGCAACAAGCCCTAGCCGTAGCCAAGTTGATGGGACATCTTAACTAATGAAACAGACAATAATGTTTATCATTTAGTAATACATGTATGAGACTTTATTATCAAAAGCAACTGGGAACACAAAGGAATATATTGCCGACTTTCTGTCACTTTTTCCTTTCATCTTTTGTAAAGGTAGTATCATACTTTGGTAAGAATCCAAAACAGAAATGTTCACAGATTTACATATAACTTTCAGGGTATGAAGATGGTAGATGGTAGAAACTTACCTTTAAAATTGTTCCGCCTGAAATGGTGTATTTATCCAGAAATTAGTAAAACAACGACCGAAAATCATTTTGATCTTTTAAAAGATCGAAAATAAAAGAGAAAATACTAAAGAAATACCGTGGCTGTTTTTCACTGTTTTCTCAAAAAGTTGGCACTGTTTGGGACTGAAATTTTCACAGATGACTGTTACTGTATCTGTCTCGATACTTTTGCCCATGAATCTGTATTTCTTTGATAAAAACCAAAGTATGATATTACCTTTAATTTTGGAAATACCACAAAAAATTGGAAAAGAAATTGAATGAGATGACAGCACTAGATTATTGTGAATTCATTATTTGGACCAGACATCCTTTGAATCATTGTCCTTATCACTATGGGGGATGTTTATCAAAGTTCTGGGTCTAGCTCGCTGGTTAGACTGTTGGTACGGTAGTGCTGGCATTTTTATCTGGTTACAGGTTAACTGACACGGATTTAATTATCCGGTTACAAATTTTCACTATCCGTTAACCGAAACTGAAAGGAATGGAAAGGGACGAACCTTTGGCTCATGCTAAATAACCCCAAAAGTGTAAACAATAGAATGAAAGTCAGTCATTTTGTCAATTTTAGAAACACGCTTTTCACATACTGGATCTAAAAGAAACATTGTATGTGCTTGATCTAAATGCTTGATCTAAAAAAAATAACATCGTAAAAAGAATTCCGAAAGCGACAATCACATTGAAGGAGACGTATACCATAAATCGCAAACATCGTGCACGTCGCACATGATGACATAGGTTAACTGTTAACCTGATTTTTTTTGCAATAAGTAACGGGATATGCAATTAACAGATTTTGCCCTGCACTATGGTATGGCATTCTACAGCTTTCTGATTTTTCCTAGTTTCATTGCACTAATTAAACATCTCATTGACTCATTTGAAATTGTCATAAATTTACCAATTTCCACCATTTTATGTTCTACATCAGGCTTTACAAAATGTACAAAGTAACCTATTTATGATAATTATTTCAAGTGCTAAAAGACTGTTTGAGGAAAATTTACTCATTTGAAAGAAAACTATTTGACTGCATTCTGTTTTTTGCATTTATTACAGGGCCTACGGATTGTAAATGTTGCTCAATTATTGTGGAATGACTTTAAAGGCCTTTTCACACGACGCTTAAAAAAACTCTTAACCATTGAGACATTTTCTCATGGTTGCGAAATCTTACAAAACGGTTAACGCTGGCTGTTTTTGCGTCCTTTCATACGGCACAGTATATTATTTAGCAACTCTGAGGTTGCGCATGAAGCGCGCTGTCTGCAAAGATCATGTAACACATAGAAAACACACGCATGCGCATTGCAAAGCACTTCGCTAGGGACCTTGAAAAAATGTTGTCGTAGGTCTGGACCTCGGTCAAAATCTGTCAAGGATTCACCAGGGATGTCGGTCACTCTCAAGCATTGGTGTCCTTTCACACGATTTCACTTTTGTAATATTTTGCAACCGTGAGAGAATTTCTCAATGGTTGAGAGTTTTGTTGGCGTTGTGTAAAAAGGCCTTAAGACACCCCTTTTTATGAGAAAATTGTTGACTGTTTTTCGTAAAAAGCTCATCAAATTGTTGCTGTTATTACTCGCTACAATCCAAAGTGAAAATACATGCTATTGCTCTTGCTAGCATGATTCCCTTCATAAAAGATCTGTGTCATGGACCCTAATGACCAGAAGCTCTCATTGGTCAGGTGTAAACACGTTTATGTTCAAGATTCAGTTTTTGTTCTTTTATAGGAGTTTAGGAGTAAAATCGAAGCGATAAATTCACAAAAATGTGAGCGTTTTCAAAATCAGGACAAGCATTAATGAAATGATTGTATGTGCAGACGTTATGTCTTTGAATGTACCCTGCAGAAAATGTAACTGGTGTTAACCCCTAGTGTACACATGTATATAGTATTCTTTGGATTTAAAGCAATTTTTTGTACAACTTGTTTACTTTTCAATGATTGTTACGATGATTCTGGGCAATAAACTCTTGTTTGCGTTAGAAAAACAAGTCTGATTGTGTTCCCAGTTGCTTGATTTTGCGGGTGGATGTGTTTGAATCTTGTCTTGAAATGTTATTATGTCTTGCCCCAACAGCTTGGCAAGAGCAGAGTTATGGGTGGGTACGGCAGCGCTATGGGCTTCTACAAAGGTCGGGCCGGTACGAGGCAGCAGCTTCTTGCTAAGCAGAAGGTCCTTCAGGCTAAGATGCACAGCATGAGAGGCAAGCATCGGCAGAGCAGGGAAGCCAGGGAGTCTGTCGGTAGCAGCCCTTCAATTGAGGAGGACGATAAGAATGCTGCCGCTGAACAAGACGAGATGAGAGAAGCCCAGGAGACCATTGTCATGCAGAAAAGGAAGCCTACGGTGTTCCCTTCCTTTGTGGTTCGACCGCTTCCTAGTACCCAACCGCCGTTGTTCTTTGCTCTGAATGACGGGACCTATCACCTCGTTTCCATGGGCATTTGGTTGAAGGTCTTTCACATGTTGGGCCAGAGTGATCTCTGTCGCTGCCTGAGCGTTTGCAAGACTTGGAACAGGTGGTGCTTCGAGGCCTCCCTCTGGAAGACCATTAACGTGTCCAAGATCCCTCTGACCAAGTACGTCCTGGCAGGAATTGTACGCAGACAGCCCGTTTGCCTGGATCTGAGTGGGTCTAGTGTTAACAAGTCACAGCTGTCCTGGCTGATTGCTCGCTTGCCTTCTCTGAAGGCTCTCCACTTGGCTCGCATCTCTCTAGATGCCGTAGTGGGCCTCTGCTCAGCCAGCTGTCCTCAGCTCCACGTGCTCGACCTCCAGTGGGTCAGCTTAGTGGATGGTCACCTCATGTCTTTGCTGTCACACATCAAGGATCACCGTCCAGGCCTTTGTGACGATCGCACCAAACTCCATAAGCTGCGGGAACTGCGTTTGGCTGGTAGCGACATCACCGACTTGAGCTTAGAGCTCTTGGCCGAGCGGACACCGGATGTGGCGAGGCTGGACTTAAGCTACTGTGGGAACATCACCACTCATGGACTGGCTACCTTGCTATCTGCAAACTCACCCTTGATTGGCACTCTCACAGGTGAGATAAATTTTGTTAATATTAGAAGCTAGATGTACAAGGGCCTGACGCGTTTCGATTCTAGCAGGATCTTCATCGAAGATTTCGATGATCGAAGATCCTGCTTGGATCGAAACGTGTCAGGCCCTCCTTACTCCAAGCATTTTAATAATCAAATAACCAAGGGAAACTAAATGAATTTAAAGATTAACAAAGGAAAATTTAGTGTAGCAGGATTCGACCCCGCGACCTCCTGAATACCGTACAGGTGCTCTACCAACTGAGCTATCCAGCCCTATGTTGGTGGTGTCCCCAATAGTCAATTTGTTCTTTGTTCATTTGGCAGTCAGAAGCCATGAAACCACGCACACACAGCCATATCCCAGGGATCATTTCATCGATACACGCAGCAATGCTGCAACCTGAGAATTCCCCTCCAGTCAATTTTTCTTTGTTAACTTTCCAAGCATTGTACACATTTCAGGTCATTATTTTGGCCGATGAGCAGTTAGCAGCAGTTTATTACTTAAATGGAAGCTAGATTGAATTGTTATTGTAGTTGCCAGCGTCCATGTCATTGAATCTTTGCATACTCTTTATTTTGGCCATTTTGCCGGCAGATCTGAATGTGACGGGGTGCCACCATTTGACTGATGCAAGTCTAGTGAGCCTCAGCCACTGTAAGAAGTTGAAGAAGTTGACAGCGTACTCCTGCCCACACCTTGACAAGGCAGAGTGGAGGGAATGGGCAGAAAACAATGGTGTCCGGCTGGACATCTGAAGGACTGTTGCCAGTCTAATCACTAAAGTTGCACTAGTCCTTCAGCAGTTGACAAGAGTATGAAGTAAGCAAGTTAAATGTATATTAACCGTGAAGCAGCTCTGGGCACTGAGCAGGCGCCAGTTTGATGGAGCTGCTAAGCACAACAATTTGCTTAGCACAAAAATGTCTTGCCCAATAAAACAATCCACCGTTAAAAATTTCATTTGATATTCATGGTCAGTGAACAACAGCCAAAGAACAATCATGTGTGATACACAACACATGGAAATTTGGTTGTTAACCCTTTATTAAGACTGAAATGTCATGCTTAGCAAATTTTTGTGCTAAGCAGCGCCATGAAATTGGCCCCAGATGCCCATTACGGCCACCAGTTCCTCAATATGTTGCCGGACTCTCTTCAACTGGTCCATGGGTTACATAGGCATGTGAGTAGCTTCACACATTTTGACTTGTAATCGAACAAACTCGATTAACTGTATGGGACTACACTACCTTTAAGACGCTTAGCGCAATTGGTACAGCACCCAGAGGTCATTAAACCCACAGGTCACGGGTTGGCAAATTCTTTTTCATCAGGTTTTCTTTATTCAACCGGAACCATCTTTAGATGTAAAATAATTAAGCCAGTTTCTCTTGATTTTAATTTCATTTGATAAAATCATGTACAGTGGTGAAAGATGAGCACAAGTTTATGCTTTATATGCCAGTGCTCTTGCTATAAACGTTGTTTTCAGATAAAATGGGTAGCTTATGCTTTTTTAAGGTAATTTCTTTTTTTGGTTTTATCAAAGAAATACAGATTCGTGTGCAAAAATATCAAGACAGATACATTAACAGTCATCTGTGGAATTTTCTGTCGCATACGGTGCCCATCTGTTGAGAAAACGGTGAAAAACGCTCATGGTAACTTTAATTCTAAGAGTTTTGATCTTCCAGCAAACAAAATTGTGGTTTGGTAAATTGGTTTGACTCTTTTATGGTTAAAATACAGCATTTCAGGCAGACAAATTTTAGCGATATGTCTCTACCATTACCATCTTTATACCCTGTAAGTTATAGGTAAATCTGTGAAGATTTCTGTTTCTGTACTTTACCAAAGTATGATACTACCTTTACGGACTTCCTAAAGTCTCAAGTCAATGTGTCCATGTATGCAGCACAGAAATTGCTAAAATTTGCGTCAGTCCTGAAGATAAGTTCCCAACTTCCAACAAAAGCCAAATATGCTTGGAATTGAACAGACGAGGGAACAAGACTCAAGAGGTATAACCTAATGAATGCAGAATGGTGAAAATGTGTACGATGTGGAGATGTTAAGTTGGGATTTGAAATTTTTTTTTTTTTATTCTCTCATTAAAGGTAGTATCATACTTTGGTTTTTGTCAAAGAAGTACAGATTCATGGGCAAAAATATCAAGGAAGATACAGTAACAGTCATCTGTGAAAATTTCAGTCCCATACGGTGCCCACTTTTTGAGAAAATTGTGAAAAACGGCCACAGTATTTCTTAAGTCTTTTCTCTTTTATTTTTGATCTTTTAAAAGATCAAAAAGATTTTCAGTCATTGTTTTACTACTTTGTGGATAAATACACCATTTCAGGCGGAACAATTTTAACGGTATGTTTCTACCACCACCATCTTCATACCCTGTAAGTTATACGTAAATCTCTGAACATTTCTGTTTTGGTGTATTACCAAAGTATGATACTACCTTTAACAACTTTATCAAAAATTTTTGTACACTATTATAAATACAAATTACGTCACAGGTGAAATAATCAGCTCACTTTTGATCTCGGTTCATCTTATAAAGGTAACTGTTTATTTATGACAAACATTATTGCAGTCTTTCAGATACATTTCCAATGTTACTACAGGTGTAGCTTTCAACAGGAATAGAAACATTCTAGTAATGATAACACCACCACAAATTATAGTTCATAAAAATAGATGTATATGAAAATAAATACATATAGGGTATTTTTGTGCATGCATTGTTAATTATACATGTATACACAAACTGTGTCGAAAGGATTCAACAACTGCTTTATGTACAAATTGCTTTGTAAAGTTCAATAAAGGCTTCTTAAGTATTGAAAGAAAATACATAATTTACAGTATAAGTATTATTTCTAATTCTGTGTTACAAAACCATGTTTTGCTGCTTATTGTTAGCTTTTCTTTTCTGACATTCTTCAGATGGAGATCTCAATATCTAATAGTAATATATAGTATGACTGTGGTCGACTTCACGAAGCCCTACAATCGATCGTTACTCGAATTACGAAGGATCATATCCTATGTAGGACTGCAATGCATCACAAGTCCTACGATTGATAGTAAGTTACGATGAGTTTGGTGAAATCGACCCCTGGACACATTTCTCAAACACAAATCCTGTGCTCAATTGCTCCTTGAATCCTGTGCTAATTTGGTCTGAGCTTCAGTAAAAGTGAAAGTCGTTCAATGTGGACTCAATCTGTCCATCATGTTTTTGGCAACTGTGATCCAGGACACAGCAGGGGCTTGAAGTTGATAGTTCAAGGCTGGGGATTATAGAAGCCCAAGACCCTATGCGAAGCCCAAACCAAGCCTGGCTTTAAAGGGCATGTATAACATTGTTAAAGGTGACAGAGCAGCTGCAGGCTGCTCATAATTTGATTTGTCATGGAATAAAAACAAAACTGTGAAATTTCAGCTCAATTGATCATTGGAAAGAGTAGAAAACAGCAAAAAACCATTGCAATTGTTACGCCAAATTTGTTGAGAAAAGCTGTCTCATTTTTCATCTTTCCAATGTGAACATTATTTTCTGTTTTGGTTTGTTACCATTGTTGTATATGCTCATTAATGTGGCTGATGGGCGCCCAAATAAGCATTCAAGTTTTTGTCCATAAGTGCAAACACAATTGCAGTAACCATTCAGATACCGTACTGTCACCAACTAAACAGACAACTGTTTAGTCGCGATAAATTCTCCAAGCTTTCCGTCAGTATCTGCAACTTTCCTTAGCCAGACGAAGGTAGCGTCGTCTAAGCTGGTGTGCTGCAGCTTTGGGCTGTCTCTGTCTGGTGAAAACTCCTTTCTTATTGCCGACAACTCTCGTAGTGGCTGTCAACGAGCAAGAGATTACAAAGAACCCATTTATCATTCATGTCATGTAAGGGGGTAAGCGTTAAAAATTTAGCTAAAGGCGACCCACTTAAAGGTAATTATCAAACTTTGGTTTTTGTCAGAGAAATGCAGGTTCATTGGCAAAAAAATCACAGACGATACAGTAACAGCATGATCTGTGAAATTTTCAGTCCCATATACGGTGCCCACTTTTTGAGAAAATAGTACAAAACGCCACAGTATCTTTTAAATCTTTGCACTGTTATTTTTTTATCTTTAAAAGATTAAAATTGTTTTTGGTTTTACTCTTTTTTGGGGATAAATATGCGCTACGCGCTCGCATTTCAGACTTTTTCATTTTTGAAGAATCTCATCCCTGATTTCAGGCAAAAAAATTTAACGGTATGTTTCTACCATCACCATCTTTATACCCTATGAGTTATAGGTAAATCTGTGAAGATTTCTGTTTCGGTATGCTACCAAAGTATGATACTACCTTTAAATTTATAAATTTATATTTTTCCTCTTTTATCAGGTAGGAGTCTGCGAGCAGAATAAAAATTTCAGGCAAAATTTTCACCCAGATTTCTTTTTTAGCAGGAAATAACCAGGGAATTACAATCGATATTGCCGGCTTACATTGCAAAGTCATGAAGTCTGCAAAATTCCAGATCAGCTCTCCAACAAGGAAGTCATGACGTAAGACGTCAAAGGTCTCATGGTAACCAGCCAGCATATCACACTGGTACTCCTCCGTGAACATTAGAGGTGGATCCTGATGAGATGTTGGGATAAAAATGATTTCAGTCGGTTTAGAAAATATGTTCTCTTCACTTAGATGTATGAATGTATATGATCCTCCACATTAACCAGACTCAAAATGACTAGGAACATTGATCAACTGATTGGTTTACAAATTGATTGATTTACTGATTGACAGATGAATGTGTAGGTAGGTATGATGTCCAATAGTAAGTAACAGCATTGGTAATCACTTGCTGAGGTCATTTAGGGAACGTTACCTTGCCTCCCTCCTCCACTTGTGAGTGTCACAGTGATTTGGTTGAGTACTTTTTGATGAGTACGAGTAAAGGCCGATTCATACTTGCTGCGTATTCACTGCGTACGCAGCGCGGCGTTCCAATTCGAAGTGTCTGCTCTGCGTGTAAGAACGCGCACTGCGTACTAAAAGTGCGCGTCTTTGTGCGAAGTATTTGGAAATGAACAAAAGTTCGTGCGCACCAATTTGATTCGTATTCAGACAAGTTGAAATATTTCAACATTCGCCGGATGCGTACACGCAGTAGAATCTTTAAATATGACAGACGGGGCAATTTCTTTTAGACCATGCCTAATTTCGACGGTGTGCGATCCACAATAATGTCAAAAGAATTATCTCGTCTACTCTCTCCATTGTGAATCAGTGAATTCACGGAATCGGAGTAGGATTGCACTTCGGCGCATCACACATTTTAAAAGTATGAACAGTCCTGTTTACGCGTTTCCGCATTCGAATGCAGACTATCGCTGCGTATCGAATTTCATACCTTGAAAGAGTATGAACATCGGATGCGACATTCGCATTGTGTGCTGCATGTGCGTAAACGCAGCGAGTATAAACCAGCCTTAACGAGTACTTTTCCAAGAGTACAAGTTTTTGTCATGAGTAAGAGTACGAGTATGAGTGGAAGGCCTTTTGTTCTTGTGAGTACGAGTATGAGAATAAGTAAGACTACGAGTACTACAACACTTGGAGTGAGTTATGCTCTGTACATGCTGAAAAATCCACAATCCAAGAATATTCCAGTGACCTGTATAAATCTGGGTGTCACCATACTAAAGGCAATCTATCTTGGCATATGCTAAAGAAAATGCATGAATTGAAGTCTACTCAAAACACTAAAAGAAGGTAGGTTTGCGGTGACACCATGTAATCTCTTCTGTGAGAGTGTGTGGTTCTGAGAAGAACTGGGGGTATAATCTCGACGTTCCGAACAGTGTGCTGATGACAAACAGAGCACACTCTTCAGAACGTCGAGATAATACCCACTGTTCTTTTCAGAACAACACACTCTCACAGAAGAGATTACAAGGTGTCACCGCAAACCTACCTTCATTTAGTACTTCCACCATGCATTGCTTCAAGTCTTATTTATTCAAAATCCTGACAGAAATCTGTATTAACTTGCCATGTGGAATCCTGGTATTGTGTCTGCTCCATACTCGGTCTGGATGATGGTCTTATTGAACTTCCGATGCCAGTCCCATAGGCTGGTGTTTGACTGGCGCTGGACCAACTCCAGATGACCGTAGTCGTGATACCAGGAGAAATACGAGTTCAGGCACAGAATGTCACACCACTGGGCCTAATTTGAAAAAATGAGTAGAAATGATTGCCAAATCACAACTTATGATCTAAATACATGGCAAGATGAATCATAATGGGTTTACGAAACGGAGGCTCAGGCTCCAGCTCTGACATCCATATGCTGAAAATACAGGTTTTGGTTTTTCATTGAAGCTGAAACTCTGTTTCCCTTTTCAAACCAGAGAATCTACTTCCGAACTGCAGCCAAAAGCCTCTATTTTGATACCCATTATTTTTTAATGGATTCGTGAAATGGAGCCGGAGCCGGAGCCGGAGCCTGAGCCTCCGTTTCGTCAACGCCCATAGACCTTCTCAAATCCCAGAGCTATATGTCAACAGATTAATTAACTGGTGGACTGACCACTTTCTCTTTTTGCACCGTGGTACCTCCCAGGACGAATGTGACCAGTCGGGTTGGATCCAGGCTTCTTGTGAAGTTGATCACACTCCTAATACACAGAAATATCAAAAACCTTTCACCTTAAAGGTAATACATGTTTCATACTTTGGTTTTTGTCAAACAAAATGCAGCTTTATAGGCAAAAATACCAAGGAAGATACAGTAACAGTCATCTGTGAAATTTTCAGTTCCATATGGTGCCAAATTTTTGAGAAAACAGTGAAAACACCCACGGTATTTTGTCTTTTCACCGTTATATTTGATCTTATAAAGATCAAAATTGTTTTTGGTCATTGGTTTGAATCGTTTCTGGATAAAATTTTATAAATACACCATTTCAGGCAGGAACAATTTAAACGGTATATTTCTACCATCATCATCTTTATACCCTGTAAGTCATAGGTAAATCTGTTAAGATGTCTGTGTCGGTATGCTACCAACGTATGATAATACCCAGGCTTTGAGGACTTCACTAGTCATTTATAAAGCCGTTGAGAAAGATCCTGCTAGGATTGAAACATCATGCCTTCCTAGCTCTAAATTGCAAACATGAATGATCATAAGTACATGAAATCAAACTGTAGAGGATTTTGCTTTACCCGAAGTAGAACGCCGCTTCTGGGAGGGTAGAGTCAGGCTCGTTGGCGATTGACCACATGACCACGGAAGGTCTGTTCTTGTCTCGTTGATACATCTCCATCATGACCGATAGATGATGACCAAGGGACACATTGCCCATGCTATCCGCTCTGACAAAATAAAACACGATCGAGGAGATTTCCGTGAGTCAACTTTGGATAATAACGTATAAATTTGCTTGGTGGCAACCCAAGGTACGGTATTCCGGGGGGTCGTAGGTTCGAATCCCACTCCAGTCAAATTTTCTTTGTTAACTTTTCAATGGCTTAAAAGTAATGCAGTCAGATTTCCTTGTGTTTATTTGGTGAGCAGCATACTGCATGAAAAATACCGTATGCTGAAATTTTCATTTTCAAAATGTAATTTTTCATATGGATATTGGTTGTCAACTGTTTGGACCTCAATAGCGCCCTCTTGTGGTGATGAATGTATTGTGAATTGCACAAAACTAAAATACCAGGTCGTCCTTAACCCTAAATGTTCCTAAAAGTTGGCTTATTACTTTTTGATTCCCACGCCAGGACTTTCATCGATGACGACAATGCCGTGGCGATCACACAGATCCAAGAACTCCTCAGCATAAGGATAATGGCTGGTACGCAGTGAGTTGGCTCCCAGCCACTTCATAAGGTTAATGTTCTTGATTGTAAGAGGGAGGTCTAGTCCCTTGCCACGGACCTAGAATGGGACGGAAAAACTACAAAATGAGGATGAGCAAGTCATTTCAGAGTTATTGACTTTTTTGTGTACAAATGTACGGGGTATATCATTGTTTGTTGCTCTGATAACATCACAGTTTTGCTCATGAATATGGAAATTCTAATTTGCATACTACCCAAAACTTTAGAACACAACCTGAAATAGCTGTATACGTGGAATAAATCACTAAAACAAGCAGCTTGGTTAAACTGACTGAGAAATGTACGTAAAGCGACTCACGTCATTGTCCTCGTGTTTGTTGACCCCGTGGAAATAGAACGGCTTCTTGTTGATCAGGAACTGCTTGTCCGTGACGGACACCGTACGGATACCGACTGGCAACCGGTAGACGTCATGACTGGATTCACTATCAATGGACACCTTCAAATACAAGATAACATCACAAAAAAGGAAAGACAACTCTTTGAATTGAAACTGTGATGATTTGGGGCAAAGAAACATTGAGAAGACTTGGAGCCAAAAGACTTACGGATGACCGTTTCACACCTGTAACACCTCTAAGAAGCTGTATAATAGGATTCTCCCTAGTGTTGTCATTGATATTGTTACAGTATTGGTCAGAAGTCAAGTTTCTCTAATCACACTAACTTCATAATTATCCAGGGATCAATTTCACAAAGCCCTATGATCGATGGTAAATCGTATTCTACGTAGGGCTGCAAAAGCCTGCAATGCATCACAAGTCCTACGATTCAAGTTACAATGAGTTTGGTGAAATCGACCCCTGGTCATGAAGTCAGCAGGAATCTCACTCAATAGCATGTATCAGTTACATTCTCAATTTGATAAGGTCTTCGGCCGTTTGAGGGAGGTATTGCGCTGAAATTACTTCATATGAGTGAGTACAACTATGTGGGATTTACAAAAGAGCATGCCAATGAAAAGAATGTCCAGTTTAATAACGAAAAGGTATTAGGATCACATGACATTCTGGAAACAAAAATACAAAATTTATTACGTGCAACAAAATTGGAGCGGCCTTAAGAAAACCTTTTCATACCTTTAGAGTGTAGAGGTAGCCTGGTTGATCACTCATGGTGTAAGGCCACCACAGATTAGCTTTGGTGACAATCATTCTGCCTGACAGGCTAGTTGATGATGCAACTTTATTTCCCAGTGCATCATCTAGTTCAATGGACGATTTCAATGTTCCGTTTGATTTCCCGCCAACCAAAATGAGATAATTCACTACACCTGAAATTAAGAGATTTACAGAGAAAAAAGGTACGGTACAGGATTGGTAACATACCAATACAGATTTACGTATAACTTTCAGGATATGAAGAATTGAAGATGTTGCTGGTACAAACATAACATCAAAATATTTCAGTCTGAAATGGTGTATTTATCCAGAAATTAGTAAAACAAAAACCGAAAACAGTTTTGATCTCGGGGTATTAAAGATCAAAACCATTATTATGTTTTATAAGACATATTAGAAAAAGAGTTTGGTTTTTGCTATTTTCTCGTGAATCAGATGTCCGATTGAGCTCAAATTTCCACAGGTTTATTATTTCATGTATATGCTGGATCAGACAAAGTGTACGTGCTACTATGTGACTTTTACCAATCATGTATTATACCTTTAAAGGCATTGCATACGTTTGGTAATGACTCTGAAAATTTATGGCAATAAAAACTTACTTGGTGAGAAGTACAGCTGCTTTGGATAGTATAATGCATATTGAGAAACTTTCAATTCGAAGTACCGCGGTTATGGAAAAATATGTCACTTTTTATCTCCAAAAATTATGAATCTGAGTAGCGTTATGGCCGTAACGCTTCTCAGCTATTGACTTACTGTTATCTGGCGTGAAATAACCGCTCTAGTTTGTCGCCAAAATCTCACAAACGCTACCACCTTTTGAATTGAAACTTTCACAGGTCAGTTTTATGGTATATATATACAATTATATTGGTTTGAAAAAAACAATAGGCTCAATTTACCAAACGTATGCAATCCCTTTAAAGACCCGAAGACTATGGAGATAGCTGGACTTACATGGCCCTGACTCTACCCAGTCAATGATAGACTTGCTGAAGTCAACCCAGAGTTTCCAGGGCCATTTCTTTCAGACTGGCTGCTTTCGGGAGTAACACTATAACATCATACTCACCAGAGACACCATCGGTATCAGTGGTAACCGTGATGTCACTGATGTAGACTGTTGGGGTTGTGTACAGATGCACCCAGCGATGGATACCAGCGTAGTTAAAGAAATCAAACTCGTAATTCTGAACAAAGTATCCCGGAGGGTATCTGAAGAAAAAACGGCAATGGAAGAAAGAATTATACACCAAAACAATGGTATACACAATTTAAAGGGTGTGTACAACGTTGGTAAAGGTGGCAAAACAGCTGCAGGCCAGCTCATAATTCTAACAGTGAAAAACAGCCACGGTATTTTTTAAGTCTTTTCTCTTTTATTTTTGATCTTTTAAAAGATCAAAAAGATTTTCAGTCGTTGTTTTACTAATTTCTGGATAAAAACACCATTTCAGGCGAAAAAATTTAAACAGTATGTTTCTACCACCACTATTTTCATACCCTGTAAGTTATACATAAACATGTGAACATTTCTGTTTTGATTTCTTACCAAAGTATGATACTACCTTTAACCTAAGATCAAAACCGTTTTCGGTGTTTGTTTGACTCATTTCTGGATAGATACACTATTTCAGGAGGAAATATCTTAATATAATGGCATGTTTTTTATACCTGCACCATCTTCATACCCTGTAAGTTATATAAATCTGTGAACATTTCTCTTTCAGTACCTGTACAGGATTTCTCCCAAGGTATGCATGCAGCTAATACATTTCTCCATTGGAATTCTTCTAACAGAAACTGAAATTTCTAGGTCATTTTGAAAATGTTGTTGACATACTTTGTGGTGTCATCTTTGAATGACAGGCTGCCCGGTGGTAAGGTAGTTGGACTCAGCGTGTTATTGAGAGCTACGGTTATCCGATTGGCTTGACCGTGCCTGATGCCTTGGGTCACTTCGGCCTCAAAGGGTAGATGCCCTCCTTCGTGTGTCAGGACCTCGATGCCATTCAGCCACTAAGGAGAGCAAATAATACACAGGAGATAATAATAATAATAAGCAAATACTTGTATAGCGCTATATCTAGATACAAACTACCAAAAGCGCTTATTGTTATATATCCCTGGTCATCGGGCCCCATTTACACTCCTGAATTAAACCATCTCAACTCCCTATACAGCCACTGGCTGCCTGCAAAGCGCACAGGGGCTACCCAAACCACAAAGCCATCTCTACCCTCGCAGCTACCCATTTACACCTAGGTGAAGAGGAGCAATATGTGACAAAGCATCTTGCCCAAGGACCCAAGCACCATTAATCCATGGCTGGACTCGAACCCACAATCTGTAGATTGACCACAAAACCTTGAGTACGACACGCCAGACCAATAGGCCATGGTACCCCACGATCAGGTTAGTTTTGAACTGGTATACACAAATACCCATCAAATGTGAACATAACTCCAACGTTGCATAGAATGTACATGTAATACAAAAGTTATGGCCATTCAAACGTGGAGATAAATTAGTATGAAAATTGTTATCCTTTGAACTAGTGTGCCTCCAAAAGGCAGAATGGTACTTGACCTCCAGCATATGCCATATTAAAAATCACGACATTCCCTCTCTGATCATAGCTAAGTTTGTCAATTTGGTAAATCATGACTCATTTTCATAGAACAGGCCACAATTTGACCTTGACCTTTGCCCTATGGGTTCACATATCACTTTAGAACCACAAGAAGCTGCTATCTACCAGGGGCCTGTCTCAAAGCTGGGGTCCAGCTCAGGGTTCGGCTCAGGCTCCATTTCATGAATCCATTTTCAATATACCGGGTACCGGGTATCAAAATAGAGGCTTTTGGATGCGGACCGGAAGTAGATTCTCTGGTTTGAAAAAGAAAAGAGACTTCAGCTTCAATGAAAAACCACAACCTATATGTTCAGCGTATGGATTACAGAGACAAAGCCAGATCCTGAGCTGGAACCGAGGTATGAGAAAGGCCTCGGGGGCCGATTTCATAAAACTTACGACGCGTCGCAGAGTTAAGACGCATCCTATGGACTCACCACAGAGATGCGACGCGTCGCAGCTAGGACTCGTCTCAAATCGAGTTGCAACGTGTCGCAGAGCTTTATGAAATCAGCCCCTGGTCTCTCTCTCTCTTACCACAATCGTGTTGTAGTGGGCACTTGCAAATCGCAGCACCAGCCTAAGGTCAGGGTTCTTCCATCCTCCGGGCGGGTAGAATTCCCTCTCGTACCACACCCAACCCACAAAGTCCCTCAGGGTTCTGCTCTGGGTCACGTCGTTGAAGCTGGACGGCACGGGCATATCTATCACCGGACCAGTCTAGTTCGGGATGAACAGAGAGATTTAACATTAAAATTGTGAGAGCAGCACATGTATCCATACTTACAAATGGAAGTTATTTCTTTAATTGAAGCAGCATTTCCAAATTTCATTAGAAGGTCAAAGCTATTAAAATTAAAAGGCAAATGACAGGGGCACAGAGGCCTGTTGTCTCTAGCCATGCTAGCACGTCCGGAAAATGCTAGGTCAGGCATCCCTTTAAGATTTAAGAACTGTTTTCCCTTAAATTCTTTTCATTTGATCATTAACACTAATATTGCTCATCTTGATCTATCGAAGCAGGCATTTCTTCAAAATCATCAAACCCGTCCCCTACCAAGGAAAATAAACTGAAATAACCGAGCACAAACATCATCATGGGATGTGGAACATACAACCATTGAGATGGCCAATTAAGAAAATGTAACTTGGAAGTTTCATAGTTATAAGCTATCTGGAGATGCAGACTGAACGATGGGAGGCAGCAAAAAAACAAAAGAACTAATAATAGATAATTAATGGTGAGTTGAATAACAATAATGTACCTTAGACAAAGGTGCTTTGTACCATTTCGCGATAAAGCCTTCGTTTCTCGAGGGAGAATCATCCGCACGGAATTTCCACAGTCCGTTCAACTCTTTTATTTCACGGCTTTCCGATTCTCTTGGATACAGCATCGGCTGGGGCTTGATGCGTTTCCATGGCGACTGGTGATCCGATGGGACCAAGGCAACTGCTTCTTGTGGTATGATGAAGGAAAGAGCCCAAACTGCTGATATCAACACCGACAGCATCGTGGATGACATCAAATCTGTAAAATTCAAATTATTACATGAACGTCATCGTGCTGACGTGATCATCTGGGTTTTTGGCCGTGAAGCATTGATTTTCATCACACGGAATGATCATGAGTACAATTTACAAATGAATATGGTCTTCATTTCATCCCAGGCCCAGGGATAAATTGAAGATGTCAGTGACATTCTGACGCCAGTGACGGAGAAGAGATGGAGCAATTTTCAAGCCGATTTGTGATGTCTTTGTTGTCACTTGTGAACATTTTCAGCACAAGATTAATTTTTCTGTGCACTAAATCTTGAATGTTACCGGTATAAGATTCTCTGCCAGTGCATTTCATAGGAGTAACAATTAGGCCTAGGCTATTGCAGAATACCCCGCCACTCAAAAGCCCAGTCTGTGCATGCACAAAAACATGATATTATTATGAGCGGTCAAGAACGACAATGTACACAGCTTCAATGAGGGAGTGGTGAGTGGCGGGGTATTCTGCAATTGAGAGTTCCCGTTTAATTAATAATACTTAATAGGCCTAAATAAAGTTATTGACAAATGTTTGTCCGGAAATTAGGCACTAGCAAGTCAACGTGGGAATTTTAATGGAATATTCTGTCAATGAATGGCCTGTGATAATGGGAGGCCTAGCCCTAGGCTATACTATTGCATGCAAACGTGCGAAGTGTCACATTAATAACAACATTTTCAGTTACGTTTGTTTGGAGAACCATAGCAACGGGAATCAAGGAAAGTAGGAAGGTTCCAGGGCTCCGTTGTTGTTGACAAACAAGACAAGCACGTGAAACTCGCGGCCTGTAGCTGTAGTCTCGGTTCAAGACTTTCCAGTTACGCAAAACATTGCTGAAAGAGGGCGCTTTTATTTTTATTTAACTCTATGAAAAGTCCACCCTGTAGTAGGCGTTAGGCGGCCTATCAATAAAACTATAACTAGTAAACCTGACTTTGCAGTGAATTAAAAATTAATGTGTCCCACCGTCACGAGTCATCCCATGTTTTTGCACTTTTTACAATGAATCATAATTTATTGGTTCTTCTTCCTCTTATAGGCAGAAGGACCAAATTTCTTTTGAGAACTTTGTTATAAGTGTTCGTGGACGAACAGAGCTGTTTCGACTTTATTTTAAGGTAGTATTATACTTTGGTTTTTATCAAAGAAATACAGATTCATGGGCAAAAATATCGAGGAAGATAAAGTAACAGTCATGTGTGAAAATTTCAGTCCCATACGGTGCCCACTTTTTGAGAAAACAGTAAACGGCCACAGTATTTCTTAAGACTTTTCTCTTTTATTTTTGATCTTTTAAAAGATCAAAAAGAATTTCGGTCGTTGTTTTACTAATTTCTGGATAATTACACCATTTCAGGCGGATATTTTAACGGTAGGTATCTATACCACCACCATCTTCATACCCAGAAAGTTATACGTAAATCTGTGCACATTTCTGTTTTGGTTTCTTACCATGCAAAGTATTATACTACCTTTAAAGGTACAGGGGCTGATTTCACAAAGCACTAAGATTGATCGTAAGTGTGAATTCATCTTAATTGCTATAAGCACAGTGTGATGTCACAATGCATACTGACAACTCATCTTAAGATTAATCTTAAGTGCTTTGCGAAATCCGGCCCCGGTAACATAATATTATACCAAAACAGAAAATTAATGTTCACAGATATCGAGTTTCAGGGTCAATTTTTCAGTCCCATACGGTGGCCATCAGTGAAAAACGCCAAACGGTGTTTCTTAAGTCTTTTCACCGTTATTTTTAAAGAATTATTATTTTATGGTCATTGGTTTGACTCGACCTTGAATACAACATTTCAGGCAGAAAAATTGTAACGATATGTTTCTACCATCACCATCTTTATTCCTTGTAAATTATTGGTAACGGTTAAGAAATGCTACCGTAGGCTTACTACATTTAGGTTCATGCGGCTATAGCACTGCGCAATTGTGCTAAAAATAGCACCGAACCTCAGACAAACATTGCCACCGGCCATAATCCGAACGTGTGGTGAGTGGGGTTATGATTGTGTGCACGTGCATGCATGGTGTGACGTCATTAGTGCGGAACGCTATTAAAACCTATAATATTATTAGGAAATAATAGAAACAATGAGCAAGGACACAGACAAACAAAATGAAGGCAAAATTGAATACATTTTACCACACTGTCAATAAATGATTTATTTCTATAATATCCATAATATTTGACAAACTATTATTTGGGATCATTCTTCTCATAACTTATCTTGGGGTAGCAATAACAATCTTTAGAATTTGAGGGGGAAATATTTACTCATAAACAAAATATTTAAGTGCATCAACGCAAGTAGCAGATTAAAGGCATTGCATACGTTTGGTAATGACTCTGAAAATTTATGGTAATAAAAACTTACTTGGTGAAAAGTACAGCTGCTTTGGATAGTATAATGCATATTGAGAAACGTTCAATTCGACAATTCAAAGTACCGCGGTTATGGAAAAATATGTCACTTTTTATCTCCAAAAATTATGAATCTGAGAAGCGTTATGGCCGTAACGCTTCTCAGCTATTGACTAACTGTTCTCTGGCGTGAAATAACCGCTCTAGTTTGTCGCCAAAATCTCAAAAACGCTACCACCTTTTGAATTGAAACTTTCACAGGTTAGTTTCATGGTATATAATATATACAATTATATTGGTTTGAAACAAACAGTAGGCTCAAATTACCAAACGTATGCAATCCCTTTAAGTTTCTGCTGAGTCACGCTGTTAAATCTATGTGTTTCAAAATTGAATGGACATGTTTTGACATGTTATGGACATAGATGTTTTAATTCCAGTATGGCTTTTAAGGTAAACTTTAGGATATCTTCCTTATTAAGGTAGTATCATACTTTGGTAAGAAACCAAAAAAGAAAAAAAAAATGTTCACAGATATAACTTACAGGGTATGACGGATGGTGGTGGTAGAAACATCCGTTAAATTGTGCCGTTAACTGTTAAACATCCGCCTGAAAAGGCCCTATTTATCCAGAAATTAGTAAAACAACGACCGAAAATCTTTTTAATCTTTTAAAAGATCAAAAATAAAAGAGAAAAGACGTAAGAAATATTGTGGCTGTTTTTCACTGTTTTCTCAAAACGTGGGCACCGTATGGGACTGACATTTTTACAGATGACTGTTACTGTATCTGTCTTGATACTTTTGCCCATGAATCAGAAAACCAAAGTATGATATTACCTTTTAATAAATTCAAAAATATAAGCAATGGATTCGTCAAGGGTAATATATCCAAACATTTTCAGCTTGCAATGGAAAGGTGAATTACTGATATCATTCTCAGTATTTGCATAATTCAACATATAAAAGGTTACTGGTAATACAGTGGTATGACACAAGTCCATATTTCAAACATTTTCTAACCTCAGTTTCTGTGTAGTGGACTTGAGGTATTTTTATAATAAAACATTCTAACATCTATTTATGAACACAGATATAAGTGTTAATCATTGATCAATCCAAAATGTAAGGTCTTTACATATTTCCAAGTTAGATAAATTTGCTTTCTTGAATAATTATTCCCACAGAATTTAAAGAACTTTTCTAGAAAGAATAATCATAAAATGTAATTTTTATCTAAAACAAAGTTTCAATTTTTTTTCAATTTGAAATAATGCAGCATTGTATCAAGTTGGATCCATCATTGATCAATATTAAGCACAATAACATTAATCGAAAATGGTAAGAAGGTATACATGTACACATTTCAGTTCAATATCTAACTATTATAAAGAGTGATTAAAGGGGCATTTTAATTTAATTTATTCCAAACAGTAAGGTTCATGATTTCCATTTTAAGACAAATTACATACTTTGGGATTCAAAACAACATTACTCAAAGCCATATTCATATTTTGGTTTGTATGAAATAACTTAATTTTGAGTTATGTTCATTTCTGCTTCTGTGTGAAAAAAAAAAATTCAGTAAGGGTCAATGTATTATTTAATTTATTTTATTTTATTTATTAAAAAAAAAACTTTATACTGTTTGTTTTTGGTTTTCCATTGTAGTCTGTGCTGTTTTAATAAGGTGTTTTGTGAAATAGTTGAATATATATTTTTCATGTGCGCATTGTAATTTTTTAAGTATCGAATTTGCTGTGTTTACTTATATAGTGTGTACTTTTATACTGCAGTCAAACGATTGCCTTAAATTGTCCCATGTTGAATTAATAAAGAATTTTTGAATTTGAATTTGAATTTGAATTTGAATTCCTTGACGCCTACAATAATCTTTGTTTTCATAATTATCAGAATGTTGAAATGTTTTTGTGTGTGCCTTGATATTTTGTGCTCTTTGTTTACAGGACTTCCCTGATTCCAAACTTCCAAACAGTAAGGTTCATGATTTCCATTTTAAGACAAATTACATACTTTGGGATTCAAAACAACATTACTCAAAGCCATATTCATATTTTGGTTAGTATGAAATAACTTAATTTTGAGTTATGTTCATTTCTGCTTCTGTGTGAAAAAAAAAAATTCAGTAAGGGTCAATGTATTATTTAATTTATTTTATTTTATTTATTAAAAAAAAACCTTTATACTGTTTGTTTTTGGTTTTCCATTGTAGTCTGTGCTGTTTTAATAAGGTGTTTTGTGAAATAGTTGAATATATATTTTTCATGTGCGCATTGTAATTTTTTAAGTATCGAATTTGCTGTGTTTACTTATATAGTGTGTACTTTTATACTGCAGTCAAACGATTGCCTTAAATTGTCCCATGTTGAATTAATAAAGAATTTTTGAATTTGAATTTGAATTTGAATTTGAATTCCTTGACGCCTAAAATAATCTTTGTTTTCATAATTACCAGAATGTTGAAATGTTTTTGTGTGTGCCTTGATATTTTGTGCTCTTTGTTTACAGGACTTCCCTGATTTTCATACTACATTCCTTTAGGGAATAAATGCCTTTCCAAGATTTCCACTGTAAACCTTCACTAATCCCTACACTGCCTTGAAGTATTTGCCATTGAGGCGAGATTTGAAGCATGAATCGAACCACCACGCACCTTCCCTCGTCTGTGCACAGTTTGCATAATGTGCATCATTTTCCTGATCCCTTGTTGTAAATTGATGTGTATTATACTCTGTCATTGAGTCACCCTGTACTCATCGCATTATTGTTTTTGTTTTTTTACTTTCAGGTATATAGGCCTTTATACTTTCATAAGATTTTAAAAGATGGAACATTATACACATTGCCTTTCTTCTTCTTTTTTTTTTCAAGTTGAGCTAAAAGTTTGCAATTAAGGATTAGGATTATAGTCACTATTGCAGTCTGCACCTGGATAATACTAGCTATATAAATACTAATGAAGCTAAGAATATTCTGAAATGTTGGTTGATAGTTATGAAGTCTATAATTATTTGGTTTCTGCTTAAAGGTAATATCCTACTTTGGTTTTTGTCAAAGAAATACAGATTTATGGGCAAAAATATCGACTGTGAAAATTTCAGTCCAACTGCCACAAATTTTCTTACGTCTTTTCTCTTTTATTATGAGCGGACACTATTTGGCAACGGACACTTTTGGGCACGACACCGGCGTCTTCGTTGTAGTGGCGTTCCACTCAATATGATAACAAATATTTACCTCGGGTGTTCTGTCTAAGGTCAATAATGTGAAGGCATATTTAACTTAAACTTCAAATCCTGTCAGTCCACCCGATCGTAAGCAAAATGAAATCAGCCATACGTTCGGTGGTATAATAATGCACAAAATATTTGAACAAGGCTCTGCAAAGTATCGCGGTGGACTCTGCAACCGTTTGTTCAAATTGTCAGGAAGATGGCGATTGCGGAGATCATGTGCCTTCATCACATCTTCAAGTCAATATATGACAAGACGATCCGGTCCGATTCGGTCCGATCCGGTCCGATCCGGTCCGATCCGACTCCGATCCGATCTGATCCGAGCCAAGCCGAGCCAAGCCGATCCAAGCAAAGCCGAGCCAAGCCGAGCCACGGCTGAGCCAAGCCATGCCGAGCCAAGCCGAGCCAAGCCGAGCCACGGCTGAGCCATGCCGAGCCAAGCCGAGCCACGCCGAGCTGAGGAGACAATATATTTTTTTCTTTTACGTCTGAATTCGCCAATAGAGGAACTATTTGCATGAATGTAACCAACACTCGTGACAAACAATGCTGTGTTGAAACCATCCTGAGAATTATCAATACACGGGTTTACACTTCGAAAAAAGCGCATGCGTGATAGTGCCTCGTTTTGAAGTCGCGATCAAAACCGCCGAAGTGTTAACCCGTGTATTGTCTTCGACAATGGACGGGCTTACACTTCGAAAAGTGCGCATGCGTGGAAGTGCCTCGTTTTGAAGTTGCGATCAAAATCTAAGATGGCCGCCATGGTGTAAACCCGTGTATTGGCTAGATTATGTAATCCAGATACTATTTGCGTGAGGCTTATTAATAAAACTTGTGTTTTCTTTGAACCGTATGACGCTTGAGAAGGTATAAACATAGTTTGGTTAAAATCCCGCTATTTATAACCCCATAAGCATTTAAAATCACTGAAAAGTGAACAAAGACAAATTGACTGAGCATTTAATATAATAAATTTGATTGCTATATTTTCTTTTTCTATACTAATTGGCAAAGGACACCTTTTGGCATAGGGCCTTTATCAAAGCTCGGGTCCGGCTCAGGCTCCGGCTTCGTCTCTGTAATTCATGTGCTGAAAATATAGGTTGTGTATTTTTATTGAAGCCTAAACTCTGTTTTCTTTTTCAAACCATAGAATCCATTTCCCAACCGCAGCCAAAAGTTTCTTGTTTGATACCCGTAGTTTTTAAATAGATTCACGAAATGGAGACGGAGCCGGAGTCTGAGCCGGAGCCGAGGTTTAAGAAAGGCCATAGGATACACAGAGATTGTTTGTTATAGTGGTTGTTCGATACCGGTACAATGTTCATACAATTACACACAAATTGAGAGCCAAGTATGATGCTCGGTATAGCGGTGTTCGTTATATTGGCGTTCCACTGTAGTATTCTTTACATTTTGAGATGAAGTGAACAAAACAAATTATATAACAGTACTGTTAAGTAAACCCATGATGTATGCACATCGGTATATTGGCACACCATCTGATGATTGTTTTTTTTTTTACATAACTTCAGAATATAGGCACATTGAGGTTTTTACCTTAAGAAAGCATTACTTTCTGTGACAGAAAGAAGAAGAATACTTCAAAGATACCAAGATATGATGATCAATAACTGCTTTATTGAAGAATTCAGAAGTTTTGACTACAGAGTTTGATATAACTAAATAAGAATTAAATTAATAAAACCACCAAGACTTCAATCAAAATGATATGGAACCCTAACCTTACTTAATTGAACCTTAAAAATAAAGACGTAAAATGCAAACCCGAACGAGAAATAAACTACCCTGAAAGTCTTAAACCAATCTTTACGAATTCAAACCAATACGGGATTATGAAATAAATGACTTACAATTTGAAGACAATTGGAAATACAAGAAGAAAGTGATATCTTGAGCAGGCGCGGTTCTAGGACCAATATTTCGGGGGACTAGCAGAGGCAATATGTTTTAGCCCCCACCCCCTAAAAGCCGCAACTGATCTTGAGTTCAGGCAAACTTAGTGGCTGCATCAATGAATCAATGATGCTGATCTATCTAGAATTACACGATGTATATTGAACTTAGGTTTGTTTATGCATTTAGAACAAATCAATTTTGACAAAACTGAACAAACGCTGCTTTGAGTATAATGAATTGTTCTTTTACTAAAACTCGCAACTTTATAAGATTTCAAATATGTTAAGGAATGATTGAATAAGTCTGTTATGAATGTAACCAACACTCGTGACAAACAATGCTGTGTTGAAACCATCCTGAGAATTATCAGTTGGCTAGATATTATAATATGTAATCCAGATACTATTTGCGTGAGGCTTATTAATGAAACTTGATTTTTGTTTGAGGCGTATGACGCTTGAGAAGCTATCAACAAGGTTTGGTTCAAATCCCGCCATTTATAACCCACTAAGCATTTAAAATCACTGAAAAGTGCACAAAGAAAAATTGACTGAGCATTGAATATAATAAAAAAAATGCCGAATTTTCTTTTACTAATAACAACCACCCGAATTTTCCATGCCAAATTAGGTCATGATATTTGTAATAATTATGAAACATTATTATTGAAGGGAAAAACGCAATAAATTTAAGCCAAATCGCGTAATGACAGGGTCAAAGTACCGGTATAACCTGTATTGTATTTCCTCGTGTATTTTGTTAAATACTAGTCTCTTGAGCCGTAATGGGCTTGGATACCATTGATATCGTCCGAAGAAAGTTTAAAATTTGGATTGTACGACTTTATGTTGGGAGTCATCACTGATCCGGAAGCTCCCGAATGATCTAGGCCCAGGCTGTGACCGAACTCATGCACAGCTAGAGAGAGGAAATTGACACCTGAAAGAAATTGCATCAAGAATCAGTGTTCAAGTTATATCCAGATGAAGTCAAACGGGGTTCAGGTTTACTCTTTTTATATGACGGGCTTATTTTCGGTTTGTCTTGTTAGGTGTTCGGGTTCACTCCGAACACCTATTGTTATTGTTCGAGTTTTCTTCCCAAACTTGTCAGCAGGACTTCTATTTTACAGATACAAGATATTGACCTGAAACTTGGTGGGAACTTCGGTCGTGATGCCAAGTTGTACCTAAAAGATTGACGTCATGATGACGTCATCGGTATTGTTTAGTGTATTCTATATAGCGCCACCTAGAGACATAATTATAGTTCACCTGACCTCTGACCTCTGGGTACTTTTCCATTGTTACTTGTTACTCTTATGTACTCATGATCTTGCTGGAAGTTATATTAAACTGTTCATAACTGAAACCAGTCTCCGTCCGCATTATCACGAAACATGGTGGCAGCGGACCTCGAACCTTGATCTGCCGATCCTGAACTTTCGCTACGGACCAATTTTACTACCCATCAAACTGTGGAACTGTGTGAAATTTGACACCGTGTAACGTTACTTCGTTATGGCAGACGCGGATTCCTCCGCTCCCGTACCGGCGGCGGCGCCTACTCACGCTCCTAAACCCAGCGCTACAGGTATTCGCCCGCCTCAAGCTCTCTGCATCGATCAGAACACTTCTGACAACTGGAGACTTTTCAAGCAAAAGTGGCATCTCTATACCATTTTGACAGAACTGAACAAGCAGCCTAACCAGTACCAGGTTGCCCTACTGCTTCATTCCCTTGGTGATGATGCACTGCGTGTGTACAACGGCTTCAAGTTTGACACACCCGAGAACGACCGAACAGTTCAAGAGATCATTGAACACTTTGACAACTATGCCATTGGAGAAGTGAACGAAACCTATGAACGGTTCAAGTTCCACCGCCGAAACCAGCAAGACGGTGAAACTTTTGAAATGTACCTGGCTGCACTGCGCAACCTACTCAAGACGTGCAACTTCTGCCAGACATGCAAAGACGGGATCCTGCGTGACAGGATTGTGCTGGGCATCAAAGACACAACGGTCCAGACCGCTCTCCTACGTGAGCGCCAGCTTACTCTGAGTAAGTGCATTGATCTTTGCAAAGCTGCTGAAAATGCCACACAGCACCACCAAGCCATGACAGCCGACCCTGTGCATAAACTCTCTGCTCGAGCTCCCAAGCCCATGACAAGAGGCAAGAAGAAAGGCACTCCAGCCACACGCCCTCCCAGCAACGGCTCTCAAGGCAAGCCATGCCATTTCTGCCCCTACACACACCCGTTACGCAAAGAACAGTGCCCTGCGTACGGGAAAACCTGCAAGAAATGCGGGCAGAAGAATCACTTTGCTGTCAAGTGCCCCTCCTCAGGCACCAAAGTGAACTTTGTGGCAGACTACGGCGACGATGACTCTGAATCTGAACCTGAGGCTTGGGTCAACGTTGTCCACAACCCAGCCAACCATGATATCAAGTGCGTGATGATTGTAAACAACAAGAAGGTGACCTTCCAACTTGACACTGGCTCCTCTGTCAACCTTCTCCCGGCTCGCTATGCCACCAAGATCAAGTCATCACCCACTACCCTGAAGATGTGGAATCACTCTGAGATCCAGTCTTTGGGCACTTGTGATCTACCTATCACCAATCCTCTGACCCGTGAGACTGTCATGACCCACTTTGTCGTCTGCCCAGACTCGTTCTCAGCTCTACTCGGTCTCAAGACTTGCCAGGAACTGCATCTCATCACTGTGAACGAGAACTTTGAACGCGTTGCCGCAATCACTATTGACAACATAGTGAGTAGGCACCCTGCAGTGTTTGACGGATCCTTGGGAACTCTCCCGGGGATACATCATCTGAGCACCGACCCAACTGTCCAGCCGACACTCATGCACAATCGCCGTATCCCTATCGCCATCAAGTCCAAAGTCAAAGCTGAACTGGACAGACTCACTCAGCTCGGTGCGATCGCTCCTGTCGACACCCCAACTCCCTGGGTAAGCCAAATGGTCGTGACTGAAAAGAAATCCGGCCAACTGCGCATCTGCATTGATCCCAGGGAACTCAACAAGGCTCTCCTCCGCGAGCAATACACCATGCCTACTCTCGATGACAGCCTGCACGAACTGACGAAATCCACTGTGTTTTCTAAGGCCGACCTTTCGTCCGGCTACTGGCATGTTCAGCTTGACCAAGAGTCCAGTCTCCTCACCACGTTCCAGACCACCTTCGGACGCTATCGCTGGCTCCGATTGCCCTTCGGCACTTCTGTCTCCTCTGAGATCTTCCAGCGCAAACTGTTGGAAACACTCCAAGGCCTCCCCGGCATCGTGTGCATCGCTGACGATGTGCTCATCCACGGTCGCACCGTGAAAGAACATGACGACAATCTCGACAAGTTCCTGCATCGGTGCGAAACCAACGGCATCAAGCTGAACCGGGACAAACTCCACCTGAATCTCGAGACAATCTCGTTCATGGGCCACATCATCTCCAAGGATGGCCTGAAAACTGACCCTGAAAAAGTCAGAGCCATCACAGAGTTTCCCACTCCCACAACAGTGGAGGAACTCCGCCGCTTCTTGGGTATGGCCACCTACTTGGCGCGGTACATACCCAATCTGACCTCGATAGCCCACCCGCTCTTCAACCTCCTGAAACATGACGTGCACTGGCAGTGGTCGCCCTCACAGGACGAGGCATTCGCTAAGGTGAAGCAAGCCATCGCATCTACGCCAACTCTTCAGTACTTCGACACGTCCAAAGAACTGACTCTTGAGAACGATGCCAGTGACTACGGCTTTGGTTCCGCACTGCTACAAGAAGGCAAGCCAGTTGCTTTCGCTAGCCGCTCTCTCACCTCAAGTGAGCGGAACTACGCACAGCTCGAAAAGGAGATGCTCGCTGTAGTCTTCGGCCTCGAAAAATTCCACCAGTACACCTACGGGAGAACCCTCACTGTGGTCACTGACCACAAACCGCTCGTTGCAATCAGCAAGAAACCACTCTCGAAGTCTCCCAAGCGCCTACAGTCCCTACTACTTCGCACACAGGTGTACAACTCCGAACTTGTGTACCGCCCAGGCAAGGAACTTCACTTGTCTGACGCTTTGTCTCGTGCCCCACTCAGTGACACGGCTGCAGAGGACAAACTCATCGTAAACAACCTTGCTCATACCCCGTTCACTGCTGACCGACTGTCACAGATACGCACAGCCACCAAGGCGGATGAATCGCTGTGCAACCTCATCCACACTATCAAGAACGGTTGGCCAGAAACCAAACGTTCCCTACCGGCATCCCTGATTCCATACTTCAGCTACCGGGACGAGTTGACCGTCCAAGATGACATAGTTCTTCGCGGTGACCGCATAGTCATTCCGCTCTCGCTCCGAAATGACATGAAACGCAAAGTGCATGCTGGCCATCTTGGCATCAACACCTGTCTCCGTCGCGCACGAGATCTCATCTTCTGGCCTGCCATGTCCCGAGAAATACGACAACATGTTGAATCGTGCGAGACATGCGCCAAGAACTCGTGCAAACAAAGCCCTGAGCCTGTCCTTCTGCACGACATACCACCCAGAGCATGGCAGAAGGTTGGCACTGACATCTTCCAAGTACAAGGTCGCACGTATCTCGTCACTTGCGACTACCACAGCAACTTCATCGAGGTTGACTTTCTGACCGACATAACTGCTGCAACCGTCATAACGAAGCTGAAACACCACTTCGCACGTTATGGCATCCCGGATACTGTGATCAGTGACAGTGGTTCACAGTACACTTCTGAATCCTTCAAACAATTCGCTACCGACTGGGGTTTCCAACACATCATGTCCAGTCCTGGAAACCACCAAGCAAACGGTGAAGCTGAGGCGGCAGTGAAGATCATCAAGCGACTCTTCCTGAAGTGCAGGGACACCCACGAAGATCCATATCTCGGCATGCTGAATCTTCGCAACGCTCCCACTGAAGGCATGTCCACAAGCCCTGCCCAACGCATGTTTGGTCGCCGAACGAGTTCCCACTTGCCTTGTCTCTCATCCAAACTGGAGTTCGTTCCATCAGACGGTCATCTCGCAGCAAGCCAGAAAACCAACAAGCGCCAGGCCACTGCGACTCATACCAACCAAAGGAGGAAGGAACTTCCACCACTCAATGTCAAGGATGCAGTACGCATGCAGCCCATTGACAACAGATCCACCGAGTGGCTGCTAGCAACAGTCACAAAGAGGCTGGGAAATAGGTCCTACCTCGTGACTACCCCAGATGGCAAGCGATACCGACGAAACCGACGCTACCTCCGCCGCACCAAACACACTCATGTTCCTGATGCGCCCCTCTACTTCCCATCGAAGGCTACTAAGCCTTTGCCTCAGTCTACTATCGCAACAGCACCGCCCTCGCCAGCCCCACCTGCATCCGCACCTTCCCCATCTACTCCTCCTGTTGCTCCGCCCCCCAAGAGATCGAGTCATATACCGGTTCTCCAGCGTCCAACCAAGCTACGTTCCGGAAGACTCACAAAACCCATCTCGCGACTTGACTTGTGAACTTTTGGCAACCATTCTCGTCAACCATGACTTTCGCTTAAGAACTTGCCCTTATTCTCTGAACTCATAATTGGACACATATAAGTCTGAAAATATGCCTTTTTCCAAGTCTTTTCTGCAAACATATCATCAGATCACTATTTGCATTGAACTGCTTTATTAGGGTTCATTCGACCAACAAATTAACTGTTAAGCGAACTGTTAGTTTTCATATAAATGTCAAGTGAACACTTTTGCTTCAATTTAAGAAATCTGACATTTATTAGTGCTGCAGTGTAAATCATCCTTTTCTTTAAATCAAAAGGGTACTTTGTTTTCATGCTTCACTTTGCAAAATCTTTGGCTCTTAATCATCGCCTAGTTCCAGTTTTGAAAATGTTTGCAAGTTCTTTGTTTCTCTTTATCTTGGAGGGGGGATGATTAGTGTATTCTATATAGCGCCACCTAGAGACATAATTATAGTTCACCTGACCTCTGACCTCTGGGTACTTTTCCATTGTTACTTGTTACTCTTATGTACTCATGATCTTGCTGGAAGTTATATTAAACTGTTCATAACTGAAACCAGTCTCCGTCCGCATTATCACGAAACAGGTATCAAATTACACGCGTTTTTAGGAAAAACTTTGGTGCTTTATAACCTGAGAACCACATGACCTACGATTTTGATATTGACATAATGTTACTCAACACGTTAATCTCAACAATTAAGATATTCAGTGTTGTGTACAAATGACCTCCACTTCCGGTGTAACCGGAAGTTGAAGTTTTACTCAAAATAACTCAAAATCGGAAAGGTTTTTGGCACATACAATATTATTGCTTGGCAAAAAGATAAAGTAGGTCTTGAGCTTTCAGAAAATAAAAATATTTGCTCAGTCACACAGTTTAAGTGCATTTCAATATGCCATACATGCGTTCCATCAAACATTCTCATAACAGTTCCAGTACGAAATGAGACCCCGAACACCTAGTGGTTGTTCCCACAACCACAATGTCTAGTTATTAATTGTTGTCTTGATCGTTAGTCGGTTTGTGGTTTGTTTTGCATAACATTAGATGAAATTATGCATTGCATTTGGCCTCAGACTCTTGGTTACGCACTGCATCATGTCTCTGGCCTTATATGGTAAACTAAATGTTTTATTGATTTTTAATCATTAATAATTAATACATTTAGGCCCATATTTAGCGCCTTTTCTTTTCAGTTACAAAGCGCTGGCTACAACGTAATCGGGTTGCCGGTATTCATTAGTGCCCTTGGCTGCCGGCAATCCGTTATGATTACGGAGCCTGAGATCGAAAGTGTTTGATTTTTGTGGAGGGAGGAAAACCGGAGAACCCGGAGAAAAAAACCCTCGTAATTATAATTAAAGCAAAGGAGAAAACAGCTGTTTGCTGCTGCTGCTGTCGATGTCGCTGTCGTCGTTGTCGTCGTCTTTGTTGTTGACATATAGTCATTGTTGTTGTCACTATGCATACTTGACTGACTCACCAGAGGTTGTACCGTCTGTAAAGGTTTCGTCATTGTCAAAATGCGCTCTACCGTCCTCCGGATAGAAGGCGTGGGCAAGGGTGCCATATTTCCCGTCAAAAGGATAACCGTCTCCGTGGTCCCCGGTGTGAAAATTGATGGTGATGTCGGCAGATGCCGTGCCTTCCACGCGTGTAAATGTAAGTTTAGACGCATTAGACCATAACTAGAGCAAGGGGCAAATAAATTAAATGATATTGGAAGAATCAAAATATACTGCAATGTTTATAAGAACTTATAATAATCATAGAGCTTGTAAACGGTGAAAGTTATACCAGTTATAGTGACTGACCTTAATCAGCCTGAATAATTCCAGGAGAGTAAGATATGAGTGAAGTTGTTTGGAACAAACACCCCTTGCAGTTATTGCAATGAATAGGCTCACTTCATTCTGCGATGTCATGGTTAAAATTTACATTTTATCCAGGCTGTGCCAGTTTCATAATGGTGCATCTTAAAATCCCCACAAGATCAACGACATAATATAGAAAGGAAAATCAAATGGTTATTCATCGCGGTAGATACAAGTAAGGAAAAAGCTGGTGTATGGTCAATGTCACTCGATGCTTGTATATAGCGACGTTTCGGCTGCTTACTGCTAGCCTTCATCAGGCAACTGAAGAACTTGATGCCGGGTTGCCCGGTATATCCTGTTGGTGCAGTGACTCGTACACGACGGTACGGTGAACACGGACGCGGACCAACATGATCAGGGGCCAATTTCATAAAACTGATAAGCACACAAATTTGCTAAGCATGACATTTCTGTCTTAATAAAAACAGGGTTAACAACCAAATTTCCACGTGTTGTGTATCACTTGTGATTGTTCTTTGGCTGTTGTTCGCTGACCATGAATATCTAATGGAATTTTCAATGGTGGTTTGTTTTGGGCTAGACATGTTTGTGCTAAGCAACTTTTTGTGCTTAACAGTTTTATTAAATTGGCCCCAGTATAACGGACACCGCCCGCAGCATCCAGTTCTTCAGTTGCCTGATGAAGGCAATACCAGTACCAGCAGCCTAAACGTCGCTACCAGCAACACGACATCGCGTGACTTTGATCACCTTTTCCCCTTGTTATAATTCATATTATAAATGCAGTGCAACGAACACTCACAGATAAGGCTTGATCTATTATGCCTTTCACTTTACTTTCAGGCAAGTCCCCGGTAACGGAGTCAATGCGGTAGGTCAAGGCAGTCGACCACTTGGATTGAAGTTTGTATCGCTTCGGCTTTCTGTGACCGAGTTCATGACTTTCCACATCTGGCATACCACAGCGCGGAACGTTCATCATAGCCAACGTCTCGTCATCCAGTTTACCTTGAATTATGAAAGGAAAATATAAGATGATAAGGTAACAATCAGCTGTTATGAGTATTTTATAGTATTAGGATTATGATTCTAAGGCCCCCTAGATGAATTGCATGATGTTTCAGGGGCGACTGAGTATAGCCTTGAAACACCAACTGTCAAAATGAGTGACCACATAGGCCTATTGCTCCAAACTCCAAATGCTCATTATCAGGTGACGCACAATGGACTTACATGTTTCGTCCAGATTAAACATGTACTGGAAGTGACATATGGCCTCCTTCATTTCTTCTTCAGTCACGTGATATGCCTCATCCTCAGATGGTACTGGTGCTAAGTATCCATACTTCCTCAGATACAACTAGGTATTTAAAACAAAAACAGACGTTACAGTGTAGAGAAATGTGCAACGTTGAATGCAAGAAACGGAAGAGAACACCTCAGAAGTCGACGGTAAATTTTGAACTGAATTATTAGAAGAAAAAACATTAATCAGGATTTACTTACCACAGCATCTTGAGACGTCTCCACTTTAGTGGAGAAAACTACCATAGCACCACCAACCAGCAGCGCCGACAAAAGAAGCATTCTATCGGCCATGTCTATCTCCCGTTTCACGCTTGTAACAAAACAACACAACAATAACGAATTGTTAACCAAAGTTCCTACATAATTTTGCCAATGCCCGACGTGTACTATACATGTATATTAAGGTGACCATATTTTGTTGAGATGATCCGGGGACAGTGATCCGTGTCCTGGGAGAGGGGTATAATTTTGAATTTTTTTTTAATCCAGATGGTGCCTACATGCAAAATGGTGGCATCTATGAACATCTTGTCCAGTTGACATGAGTGGGTTACATACTTACATGTCTTAGGCGGTTGTCTTCGCATACTCCTCTGAAGATTGTATCTTCTTCAGCACAGCATTTGTGTTCAGTTTTCTTTTATTTAGGACAATTAGAATTTTCGGGGGCATTTCGTCGAATCGGGGACATTTTCGGGGACAATTTTTCATTGGGGACGGCACTGTCATATCGGGGACTGTCCCCGGAAATCGGGGACGTCTGGTCACCTTTAAACCGACAGAAGTTTGGTTGAATTTATCTGCAGTGTTTATCAATTGATGTGTAAGAAATAATTATCAAGTGATAACTAATTCATGGTTACAAAATCATCCAAGAAGACTTGTATATACTCGATCTTGTCCAGGAGATCAAATTAAAGGTACAGTAGTATCACACTTTGGTAGCAAACCGAAATAGGGGCCTAGATATATTCACAGATTTACCTATAACTTACAGGGTATAAAGATGGTGATGGTAGAAACATACCGTTAATTTTTCTTTTTGCCTGAAATGCTGCATGTATCCAGAAAAGAGTCAAACCAGTGACCAAAATTATTTTTAAAAGAGAAGAGACTTACGAAAAACTGTGGCTGTTCTTCACTGTTTTCTCAAAAAGTGGGAACCGTATGGGACTGAAATTTTCACAGATGACTTTTACTGTATCTTCCTTGATATTTTTGCCCACGAATCTGCAATTCTTTGATGAAAAGTATATGATATTACCTTAAAGCATGCCATTAAAACCCATTAAAAACCATATGAAACAGCAAGGCAACTGGCACAGATAACATTGCAATTGAAACCATAAAGGCCTTATTTACCCCTACCGGCGAAAATCCAGAATACCTTATGAGTGTGTTTGTCACTTGACACTACATGGAGCAGCAGACCGTTAAAACCATTATATTAGTTTCATTAATCACATGATAAAGATAATTCTTAAAATCATTGCGTAGCGTTTTATATGATATTAGAGTCATAATTCATGCTGTGCTATCTGAAGTACAGTATGGATCAATGGCCCAAAACGCCATCTTTGGATTGCGTATCGGGGAAAGCCATAGAACATCAATATAATTTGTATCCCTTTTTGTATATACTGTAGGATAATAATGCGTTAATAAAAGGATTTGATGAGGTCAAATATGACAAACATTTCCAAGTATTAAATGATTTAACACCAAAAAAGCTGCGGTTAAGGTTGAATAGCATCTATTAGAGTGACCCAGAATGGGAGACTTTGGAGAACCGGTCTTCAAGTCAACAGCGCACGCGCACGGAATTGTGAGCATGCGCATTGTAAGAGGAGCTAGCCCTCTTTGATATTCACAGTGAGATTAATTAAGACAAATTAAAAATGATGAAGACTACAACGTTTTGTGGTAAGAATACCAAAAAATAGTCGCTTGGTAAATGATAGTGTACTTATCTTACGAATGAATAAACTAACTTTGGACTAAGTATCAACTATCAACCATTAAAAAGAAAAATGGTTGGATCAGCAAAAACGAAGGTTGCTCCCAATCGGCAAAATTTAAGTTGCCGATACAAAATTTGGAAATGAATTAGTCATAAAGCAAAGATAAGGCTTTTACCATATACGTATAGGCAATATTATATCAGAAGATTGGAAAAGTTAAACATGAGGAATATTTTGACCACAAGGATCACCGTGACAACAAAGCTAAGAGTTTTAAAATGTTACGTTTGACCAGGGGTGCGTTCCGCTTACGCGAACGTTGCCAACGTACGCCAACGTTTGCATACAATTTCGGGTGGAACGAGTTGTGCGCCGCCAACGTTGGCGAGCGTTAGCAACAATCCGCGAACATATTTCTGAGATGTTCGCGGGTCAATTAAAGATGGCCGATACTTCATAAATGGCGGAAAAGTAAGCAGACGACGAATTGTTTTTATGACGAAAGTAAAAGGAAGTAGGCCTAGAAAGTTAAGATTGAACATTTAATATTGCAATCTCCTCAATTATTTGGGATGGTGCAAGCCATACAATATCTTGGTCACTACTCCCAACACTACTGTCACTAGTGTCACGACTGGACGCCGCCATTTTGACGTTGTGTTGCCCGCGCGCTCACAATCGGTTCCGGTTGTACGCAAACGTTGCCGCTAACGTTGAGACATGTTCGCGCAAGCGGAACGCAGCCCAGTTCTTTTACACAAACCTGGACAATAACACCAGTCCTGCAAAAAAATATAGACGCAGTATAGATATGGTTTGTGCGCTGAATAATATTACACTACATTTCGTATATCGGTCATGTCACAAATAGTAATGAGCAGGGACAGAAAGGGACCTTATCAGCACAATAAATAAATGTCAATAAAAAATTGGATGGAGGAGGCACGTAATATTTTTTCTTTAGAATTGGATGTCATAAAGACAATCA
Organism: Astropecten irregularis; assembly: GCA_963971285.1. Classification (NCBI taxonomy): domain Eukaryota; kingdom Metazoa; phylum Echinodermata; class Asteroidea; order Paxillosida; family Astropectinidae; genus Astropecten; species Astropecten irregularis. The sequence goes on along the minus strand of OZ020247.1, from coordinate 25,822,462 downwards.
CAATTAAATCTATCAATTAAAGATATGTTCAACCTAAAGCTGAAAGAAATTGTTCTTATTGAAGAAACATTTGGCATGCTGTCTGGATCAGACATGCAACTATACAGTGTGCCCCCCCCCCCCAAAAAAAAAAAAACACCGATACCCATTTTCAAAAAATTATGAAAAGAAATTGTATGTTTTCAGCTATTTGATTTTTAGTCTATTGTATTCAATATCTCACTGGACGCAATGTTCCCGGAACCACCGGTAGGTGGCGCTGCACACGACTAGGGCTTTATCGGAACACTCTTAATTACTTTCGTAGAAAAAAATCTGGTAATGACCAAAAATGCCCCAGATATGTATGTTGTAGCCAACATTTTGACATTGTTTCTCATGGAACGCCTTAGAATGGTTTCAAGAGGGTTGGAAACGCTGAAAAAAATACGAAACAGTATATACCTGAGCCAAAAAGTGGATTTTATTACTTTATTTAAATGACCTATGACGTCACAACGAACGTCATCTTCGGCAGGTCTTCGGAAGCAACGTTTTCGGAAGCATTCGGGTGCTCGGAAATGTGCAAATGCAAATGGGAAAGAATTCCACTGATCACCATTACGGAAAAAGGATTATATCCTCCAAGAGTTAATTTATTGGATACAAATTATGATAAACCTCAATTTCAGGTGTTGGAAACTTGCGTAGAATATCTGAAAAGTGAGTTTTATAGGGCTCTTTTACCTACAAACTGTACAAAGCCAGTTTGCTCAAAACGCCCTCTGTTGGTTATAGAGTTGTGCACAAATTATGGTCATCAGTGTAATTCTTTCCGATAGGTGCACTAGGGCCTATTAGACTAAACAACGGTGCCACATACTTTACATGATCCAATTCCTATTATAAAATGTCACATTTTCTGATAGGAAATTGGGGCGCAACCTCAAGTAAAAAAAAAAGGGTGATCCTTAACTTAAGAGCCTTGTTAAAAATAGGGTTGTGAGAAAATGCATTATTTAAAAACACAGAAAATTAATTAAATTTAACAGGATTTTTTTATATGAAACTGGTATATTCTGTTCATCAATATACCATCAAGGTCCAAATTATGGAGAGCTGCGTTGCCAATTTGAACTTGCATAAATTTCCTTGTCCAGAAGCCAAGGTATATGTGCCATGATTTTTGACACTCCATTGATTTATGCTACCCAGGCCCCCAGAGTCGCTAAAAAATATGCCAAAATAATTTTGTGGCTTGTGTATGTTCCATTTTAGAAGAAATGCCGGCATCTCCCGAATTTACACTCCACTCCATTGACTGCCGTTCATTTCGTCAATGGCTGGAGTCTAATATCTACGCCATTGACTTTGTACACACTAGAGTCGTGCGCACGGGAGCACACGGACGGAATGGAGTCCAATTTCACGATATGGCTGAAATGGCCCGTTTTTATCAGGGCATTGCCTTCAAAAACTCTGAAAATAAGTCCTGGATGTGTCCATGCACCAATTTTCTTTTTTGAGTTCTGAGCAGTCAAATGACACTTTTTTGGGAAAATAAATGGTGGCAACTTAAGAATTTGCCCACTGCATTGATGAGGTATTATTTATTTTGCAAGGCATGTTTTTTCAGCATTTTTTCATGTGTGTCCGAATCATGGACAGGGTGTCCGAATCATGGCAAAAATTAAGGTTATGTTTCAAGTCAATTTCATTTCAAGGACACAAAAAACTTTCATAAAATATCAACCTGGATATAATAACTACACTTTGTTGTTCATAAGTGAAAATAGTTGAGAGAAACAAACATTAAGAAGGTCAAATAATCCAAAATTGCTTAAGTGTCCGAATCATGGCACATTTACCCTACGTGTTCATCTCGTACCAAATTAAGCAGCCTGTCATGCTTAGAGAAGATGTTGATTTATAACGCCAACGTATATTCAAATATCGGGAAATTTCGGGTCATTAATTTACACCGTACAGTAAATACGCATGCATCTGGTGCAGAATTCTGATGTTCATATTGCCCTTATAGGTACACTCTCCAGGGGAGTGTACCTATAAGGGCATCCCAACACTGCCACGACACTTCCCCCATACTCCTCTCGAGAGGTTGTTCCCTTGCTCCCATACTTGCTTCACTTGTGAGTGATGACATACATAATTATGTCAATGAAGCAATCGCCATTGCGAGGGGAGTATACTTCCTGCTGGATCATACATGTACTCCTCCACAAATGCTTCACGTTTGGACCCTCATTGATAAAAAAAAAAAATAATTATCTTAAATACTGTATATACTTCGGAGGTCAACAGACTTTTCCCAAATATAAACGTTACTCTTATGTCAGGCCACTCATTGGTCACTGGCGGGGAGGGATATCTTATCCACATTCTTACCATCCTGCATATCCTTCACCTCAAGAACACCATGTAAACGTTTGTTTTAAGCACAATTCAAACACGTACAAAAAAAACAAGGGCCCTAGGAAGTTATTTATAATTTTCATTATTGTTGAGATATCCACGCATAATAGGATTTGCACATGTCTATACCCATCATGCTTCCAACAACCCCGCCCCCCCCCCCCCCCTTCCAGGATGCGCCACAACATCTATAAAATGTACAGGTAGCCCCTTTCATCTGGCCAGACGCAACACATACTCACATAGCATCTATCTCTAGTTCCGAAAAACTCTGGATAAATTCTGACCAAATTTCAATGCAATCCATTCATGCATCACTGAGCAATAACTGATTGTTTTGAAACGTCCATTTTGTTACCATTACAAATGAGTGACAGTTGTGGTCATCTTAGTGGTGATCTGTGTGTAGTGAATGTGGGCGGTCACAATGAGGGGAGATTTACAGATCACAACTAAGAATGTTCAGATGACCACCATTGTCACTCAATTGTAATAGTAGCAAAATGGACTTTTCTATTTGATTTTTAGTTAGACTAAAAATCAAATACCTACAAACATACGATTTCTTTTGATATTTTTTTGAAAATGGGTATCTTTTTTGGGACACACTGTAGAAGAAAAGAACGCACACCCATAATTATAATGGCTCCGTACTTAATGAATGTGACCAAGTTGTATACCGGTATACTCACATTTAGTATTGTGACTGCTTACGAGCAACTCAAACTGCACGTGACTGACGATAGGCTGATGTCTCTCTGGCGTTTGATGAACAGTTTGATTTCAACGAGGAATGAGCCAGTCAATTTATAACCATATCCGTTCCGGCTGAATGAACTCACAATAATTACTTCCACGTCGACTTTACGTCTAGCGTCAGCAATTAGTCTGACTGTTCTTATTGGTTGGAGGTTCGTCACGTGCTGGTCTGACATGCACCACCGCTTAAAACTTGCGAGGACATCCGACAAATAAATTGATATGCTTTGAATTAGAAAAACCGCATGAAGTTATGTTATGACATTATGAATATCATCCCTATACCTGCAGATTTGATCAAGTTCATTGAGAATGCTCACCAATTACTCACCAAGGTTGAAAGGTTTGCTTGTAGTTTATGTCAAAACAAAAATTGAGTAGACAATTTATCAAAACAATTTCCGCTTAATTCATCCACCACATTAATTCCAAATGGCCAAAATGTAACTTTCGTATAAGATGTATGTAATTATTTAAATACCAGCAATTCAAATTGCATTCATTTAATGACTAATTCAAAATTGAGAAAAAATATATCAAGGTAAAAAAACCTCAATTTAACCTTTAATTTACAAGTGCAAGAAAAGCGTCAAAACCAATTAACTATCGTTTTTTATTGCCCAACTTAAAGGTAATATCATACTTTGGTTGTAAAAGAAATACAGATTCATGGGCAAAAATATCAAGGAAGATACAATAAAAGTCATGTGTGAGCTCAGCTGAGTTTAGCTGAATTGAAATGAGTTGGTTTGAGTTGATTTGAGTCGGGTTGGTTTGAGTTGAGTTGAGTTGAGTTGAGTTGAGTTGAGTTGAGTTGAATTGAATTGAATTGAATTGAGTCGGGTTGGTTTGAGTTTATATGAGTTCAGTTGAATTTAATTGAGTTGGTTTGAGTTGAGTTGAGTCGGGTTGGTTTGAGTTGAGTTGAGTTGAGTAACTGAGTTGAGTTGAGTTGAATTGAATTGAATTGAATTGAATTGAATTGAATTGAATTGAATTGAGTTAAGTTGAATTGAGTTGAGTTGAGTTGAGTTGAGTTGAGTTGAGTTGAGTTGAGTTGAATTGAATTGAGTTGAATTGAGTCGGGTTGGTTTGAGTTGAGTTGAGTTGAATTGAATTGAATTGAATTGAGTTGAGTTGAGTTGAGTTGAGTTGAGTTGAATTGAATTGAGTTGAATTGAGTCTGGATGGTTTGAGTTTATTTGAGTTTAGTTGAGTTGAGTCGAGTTAAGTCAAGTCAAGTTAAATTGATTTAAATTGAGATGTGTAAGTTCAGTTGAGTCGAGGCGAGTCATATTAATAGGTAGTTTGAATTGAGATGTTTTTAGTTGAGTTGATTCGAATTGAGTCAAGTTTAGTTGAGTTAATTCGAATAGACCGATCCAGTAGGCCACGCCCACCATAGCAACGGCCAAGCAACGACGCACACGCGCGCGCGTAACATGGTCACGATCGCCAACACGCGTTGCACGCCCATCACCGAAAGCACTTATCTCTATGGGACTCTGGTTTTAGAAAAAGTCACAAATGTACGTTTCGTCTCTTACCAGGCCATCGAGAGTCAGAATTACAATGAAAGTACAAACAAAATCAATTTGTAGCAGAAATATACTGTACTTGTGAAGTTGTGCTGCATTTGCAGAGGAAGGTATTTACTGTTTTTCCAGTTCGTAAACGTCAACACCGCAGTAATGAATACCGCGATCTCCAGCATGAGATCACCAAAATGGCTGCCGCAAATGGTGATCAGATTTTCGCGGCTGTGATTGGTCAATGAAAAATGGGGCGGAGCTTACTGGATCGGTCTATTGAGTTGAGGTGCGTTGGGATTTGATTTGATTCGATTGCGATTCGAGTCAAGACTAGTCGAGTCAAGTGGAAAGCGTTGAATTGAAAGCGTTGATTTAGACATAGGGCCTAATTGTTTTTTTTTTCAACACATTGTAGTCAGTACATTATCATGCTTGTATAAAAGTATGTGCCTATAGTTATAATACAATAAAAGATAAATTGGAGTTGCAAGTGTAGTTGTGCCAAAATATTGATAAATGATTTTTTTTTAATCATATAGTCAAATCATATAGTCATGTATTACAGGTTTTCATGCGTTATAGATGTCCTGGCTGGGACATGGTGACCAGTCTATGTTCAGCACATGCCTTGTCACCCCTACATTAGTCTCGACAATAAAGTTCTGTAGCGTCCGCGATTCCTCAACACTCCACTGTGACCATGACGTTTGTAGTCAGACTCAATTTTTTGAAGCAAACCTGTCTTGGAAACGATTTCACGTCGGACGCAGTACACCACGTGACACAAAAAGCAGGCCGGGGCAGCCTCATCAAATATCAGCCGAATTGCTAGCGACGGTTTTTTTGTTTATTTTCCGGATGCCGTTTCAGCGTTTCAATACTGATTCGAGAGTTTCAGGCATCAGACTTGAGGGGCAGCTTGTGACAGTCAATAGGTACAGTATATCTACACGCACGAATACCAAGGCAAAACATTCAGGGAAGAATTTTAATCAAACGTTCCCCTCGGCCTTAAAGGTAATATCATACTTTGGTTTTTGTCAAAGAAATGCAAATTCATGGGCAAAAATTTATATCAAGACTGACACAGTAACAGACATCTGAGAAAATTTCAGTCCCATACGGTGCTCACTTTTTGAGAAAACGATGAAAAACGGCCACAGTATTTTTTAAGTCTTTTCTCTTTTAGTTTTGATATTTTAAAAGATCAAACAGATTTTCGGTCGTTGTTTTACTCTTTTCTGGATAAATACGGCATTTCAGGCGGAAATGTTTTAACTGTATGTTTCTACCACCACCATCTTCATATCCTGTAAGTTATAGGTAAATCTGTGAACATTTCTGTTTTGGCTTCTTACCCATGTATAATACTACCTTTAATCAATAATTATTCGTGCGCATCTATTAAAATCGATGAAATTGACAATCGGCCTTCATCTTCAAAATGTCATAATAAGTGGTTCATAGATACAGTCATTAAGACTGCCCCATCTAGCAGAGCGACGTTAGCTACCTGCATCAGGGGCAGTGATAATATTAAAAGAGGTTCATGTTGTTGCAATGCACCACTGAGCGTATGGAGTTTGAGAAAAAAATTGAAATTAATTTGATTGTTCAGCTTGTCAGAAGACGAGAATTTCGGACTGAGCAGTTTCCATCGTATTATAGTCTATGTTTACATCTTAATAGAAATGAGAGATTTTAATTTCCCCTTTTGATGTTTGCATGCTTCGGGATGAAAGAAAAATTGAAATGGAAATTGAGGAAAATGGCAATCAAAACAGACTGAAGGAACATTTCTTGAAGCAAAGGAGTCTTCACGTATTTTTCACGGTCTTACAACCCAACTGCCAACTGCTACATGGAGACACTGGCTTCTCTATTTGCTCAAAGCAAAACAGGACACCAGAGTTTTGGCTTGAAAACAGGGTGTACCAGAAAAAAACGATGTTTAATGTCAATGTTTAATCCTATTTTATTTTCACTTTTGCAAAATAAATGACACATATCTGGAAAGCTTATTGCCTCAGCTTTCATTTGATACCATTCATATGACACATACTTCACGCATGAGTGAGTAAAGACAATATGAAGCAAGGCTATCAAAAAGTAATTTGCACAACGATAATTTTATTTTGAAGAATCAATCACATTTCTAAAAACTACATTTCCAGGCCTTTCAAATGATTCATCAGTCAGGACAAATGAGCAAGGGATGACAGAGATATCTAATCACAGACTTGTATTCCAAGCCCACAGATACCCACCAATACCTCCATGCCACCAGCTGCCACACCTAAAGCACTGCAAGACTGGTATAGCGTATAGCCAGGCCCTCAGACTCAGAAGAATCTGACTCAGATTTCTCCAAACATACACAGGAACTGAAGAAACACTTGGTTTCTAGAGGCCAAAGCTCTCGCAGGGTGTGGAGTGCCATTGAGAAAACTCGCGCTCTTTCAAGATCACCAGTTCTCTAGGAGAAAGCCCCTAAACAATGATACTTGTACTAACAACAAAGTTGCTCTAGTGACTACTTTCCATCCCTCTCTCCCCCGTTACGCAGAATCACCAATGATAGCCTTTACATCCTCCATACCTCAGACCGTCTTCTCAGAGGGTCATCCCAGAAAATCCCATCTTGGCCTATACAGACGTCCCCGCAACCTCCGAGATTTGATTGTCAGGGCTGAGGTCCCACCCACTAATGATGTTTCTTGCCCCCACCCAGCATGGTACATTTAAATTTAATTCGAGGTGCATAGTCTGCCAAACCCATATGAGTCTGATTCTTTCACAAGCAATGACTCCAACCATAAGACCAAAGAGAAAATCACCTGCACCCCATTTAATGTCAATTGTGTCATTTCTTGCAGGGTATGCAACGTAGGGGAAACGAGGAATGCCCTTGAGAATCGATTTTATGGTCACATGTCCACAGTCGAAACTCAGAAACTTGACACCCCAGTGGGCTTCCACTTCAATCTCCCTAACCACACAATCTCTGATATGATCTTGCAGGGCATTGAATCCATTGGCCACCGCAGAGACTTGGTGAGGCTCAGCAGGGAGAAAGTATGGATCAACATTTTTACGTACTGTTCAGTGTTCACCTACATGGCCTCAAAGGTCTACTGTAATCAAAACACATATGAAGTTAAATACATCTGTATTGTTATAAAACTGATCTCGATGCTATTTTTAATTGGAGTATAAATTGGGATATTGACTTCAATGTTAACAAATGTGTTGTGCTACCTGTCAAAACCCGTAAACACCATCATGTTGCCCCTTTTGATTATAAACTTGGCAACCATAGTTTACTATTTGTTGATAATATGAATGATCTTGGTATTATGGTGACCAACAATTTGAGTTGGAAGTTGCACATCAACAAAATGGTTTGCAAAGCCAACCGCATTCTAGGTATGATCAGGCACACTTGTTTAGATGTTTATGATATTGCGACACGTAAAACTCTTTATTTAGCGCACGTTAGACCCATTTTGGAATACGGGTCCGAGATCTGGAATCCTAGTGCTAAAGGTCTTAATAATGCCATTGAAAAAGTTCAGAGGCGTGCCACTAAATTTATTCTTAGGAGTTCTGCCCCGTATGAGGAGCGGCTAAAAGATTTAGACCTCCTCAGCCTAGAAAATCGTCGTAAACTCAAAGATAATGTCCTTTTTTTCAAGGGCCTCCATAATTTGACATCTATTATAATTGATGACAAGGTTAGCTTCCGCAACACTGATTCTCACAATTTGAGATCTTCCGATTCAATTACTCTTATTCCCAACAAATGTAAAACTGGTATTTTTAGGCAAACCTTTTTTAACCGCATATACAATTCCTGGAACGAAATCCCATCTAACATAAGAAATTCCCAAGACTTTTCTTTTTTTAAACAAGGTCTATTCAAGCACTACCACACAAGCCATTGATACACAATCCAGCTACTGACGGGTGAAATTTGGGGTTCTCTTTTTCTGTTTATTATTAATTTTTTTTATCATATCTCCTATATCTTGCCGGAGTTTTAATAAGTAGTATCTCCCATCTTTTAACATTTTTTTTTTTTTTACTAGGAATATTATTTTATCTTTGTCCTCGGTTGTTTGTCTGTTAATAAATTGTGCCTGTCCTTTGTCAGTCTGTCTCTTGGTTTTTGATGTTGTAAAGGGTCCCCATCTTGTGGGCCTGCGTGCCTGTTCGGGGCTTCCCTCTTGCACTACGTGTCTTTTAATGTTTCTGTGCAATAAAGGTAATAAAATTAAAACTCAGCCTGTCTATCATTGTTTGTGCTAAATAATATTGTATATAGAAAAGGGAGTTATTTTAGACCCATAATAAGCCACACCAACTGAGGGGCGTGATGACGCCATGTTTAATTTGCATACTATGCGGACGATTCGTATGTAGATCATTTCGCCTCTTCGGCGCGTTCTGTGTTCTTGCTGCATTGAACGGCTGACTGCTGTTGCTGTGCATTCACGTCAGACCCACCGTAACCTACTACAGTACGTACATGTAGCTTAATTATAACGTACCGAAATGCAAGTTTTGTGGCAAACAATTGCTTGACATGCAATTTATTTCCACGTCCACGACCCCCCCCCCCCCTGGAAAATGCTGGATCCCTCCCTAGTGTGGGTGTGGCTGTGGCGAGGCATGATACCTCTCACTCGATGTAATGAATAGTTATACATACATCTCAAAGAATAAAATCTCAAAGATCTGGAATACGGTGTTACAGCAGAGCTTCACATAATAATAATGCTCGTTTAATCAATACCAAAAATACATTCCATTCACCCTATACTATTCAAAGACCAGTAAATATTTTGCTTCAGTGAAATATGTCCTTCTTATAAATGGTCTTGAATCTCTCTGCATTTAGACAAATCAAAACATTTCTTTGTTTGAACTGATACAACCCATAGATAGTAATAATTATTAACTGTTTTTTAATACGAATATTACATGATTCTTAACACAAAATGTAGCCTGTTTGTCATTTTACTATAACTATAGTGACAATAAATTATTCAAGTTTCAAGCGTTTGTACAATTAATATTGTGCTTAACAAAATAATGTATATTTTAAGTAAACCTGTAGACTAAAATTTACCAAATTTGTACATTATTTAAAGCAAACCATTCCTTGTTGGCGTGCGTGATTTATCAAATCTATGTCACGGTACTAAGGTGAGGGACGAGTAGACCATAGGTGGTGTGTCCACCAAATGTTTATAATGTAGCACATCCAATCACTCAGTCAAATTGTACGACTGTTTAATTTCAATCAGAGACACACAGAAGAACAAAAGAACATCAAAGTTGACATAAACAGCCGTTAGGTTGACACATAAAACAGCCGTATAATCATATCAGTTTAGGGAAACAGGATGCTGAACATGCTAAATAGGGCAAACTAAAAGCATTCCAAATGACAGATTGTGATCACTTGTCACCCAAATAGCGCACTCAAAATGATCAGTGATAGGTTATGATCTACAAAAATACCAGATGAATGGCAATGTCCATCTTTTTCATGACGAAAAATTAGTGATAATTGTAGAGAATTAGTAAACTTACGTCCATGCGGCGCGGAATACGCAGGAGAGAGGCAGAGTTGCGCACGCAAGCAACGGCGAAGTACCTCGCGCAACGATATTAAACTTTTACTAACAAAAAACATTCCAAATATTATATTAGGGTGTAATCAAGCGAAAATAGAAATGGCGAAATATCTTTAATAATTCGGGCAACTAATATAAACAAGAAAATTACATCGTTTTAACCGCATTAATTAAAATAGATAATCACACCGGTACTATGTTGCTGTATGGAGACTAAATGTAGGAGTGACAAGGCATGTGCAATTACATCTAAATCAACGCTTTCAGCTCCACGCTTTCCACTTGACTCGACTCGTCTTGACTCGAATCGCAATCGAATCAAATCAAATCAACGCCACCCAACGCAACTCAACTCAACTCGATTCAACTCAACTAAACTTGACTCAATTAGAATCAACTCAACTAAAAACATCTCAATTCAAATTAATCATGAAATAACCACAAGGGAATTTAAAGTCATTGAAAAGTGAGCAAAGAAAAATTGACTGGAGCTGGATTCGAACCGGTGACTTCCTGAATACCGTACAGGCGCTCTTCCAACTGAGCCATCCAGCCCTACGTAGGGCTGGATGGCTCAGTTTGTCTTTGTTCACTTTTCAAATCATTTCAAATTATCTAAATATGACTCGACTCGACTCAACTCAACTAAAACATCTCAATTCAAATCAACTTAACTTGACTCAACTCAACTCAAACCAACTCATTTCAATTCAGCTGAACTCAGATGAGCTCACCTGAGGTCAACTCAAAATACATAGATCATAGAATGAATAACAGAGTTCCTATATGGACCGTCTGCAGACAATAAAGTAAGCTGTATTTCGAAAACCATTTCACGAAATGATAGTCCAGTAAAACGCTACTGCGTAATTAAATATTGCTTAACAAATTTGAATAAACATATTAGAATACATCGAATGACGAAAATGGTGATAAAGATGGTGAAGGCAGAAACATAACGTTAATTTTTTTCTGCCTAAAATGCTGTATTTATACAGAAAAGGGTAAAACCATGACCACATTTTTTTTTGATCTTTTGAAGATCAGAAATAACGGTGAAAAAATACTGTGGGCGTATTTTTTTTTTTTACAATTTTCTCAAAAGGTGGGCACCGTATGGGACTGAACATTTACAGATGACTGTTATTGTGATATTTTTGCAAATTAATCTGCATTTCATTCAGACAAAAACCAACATATGATATTACCTTTAAAACTCGTGATACCACGAAATAATTATTTCAGATTTTATTTCAAGTTATTTTCTTGTTAATCAAAGTCAGACGTAAATATAGATCCCTTTATGTTGACAAAAGTCTCATACTGAAAACATAATTAAAAAAAATAAAAAATTTCCGAGTTCGTATAACGACTCACTGTTCACTTATGTGGTATTATGCCCCCCCCCCCGGGCCGTGTTTTTCAAACAAACGCAGTATAGGTCGCTCTGACTGACCGTTGTTTTAGGTCTGGCAGCGCCGCGTCTTGCCTACATATCTCGGTAGTAGCAGTTATAAAGGACATGACCTTTTAAATTCCCAATATATGGGTGACTGCCACTGAGCTCGTCTGAGTTATCGTCGTCCTCGTTATCCCAGCCAAACCACTCGCGTGTAACATTCATACCCTTTACCTCTTGGCACTGCTCGGTGAGGGGAAAGAGATAGAATGGGCTACCTGTTGGTAGGGTGATCGGACTGGCTGCCAGACCGTTGTCCATACAGCAGAAGTTGATGCCAGTATTGTCGTCGTACTCCCCGGTTGGCACGGTGCCGTAAACCGTGTTTTTGTTGCCGTAGCCGTCCTGGTCATCCCAATACACGTATCCAGACGACATGCCTGAAACATTCAACCGAGCACAATCCAATAATAAAATGTGCTGCTCTATACTGATGAATGAAACTTTGGCAATTGCAATATTAACAATTGCTGTCACAAGGCACGTTCACACACACACAAAAGCGTCGCACTCCAAATCGCGACCCAAATAGTCGCGCTTTTTGTCTTGTCCACACAGGCAAAAAAGCGCGACCCAAATCGCACCGGTACGGTTTTTATCAAACTGCCCGTGCGCAGTGAAGCGTGAAGTTGGCATGCATCCTGTGCTAAACTCGCGGCCCGCCTTGCATGATGGGATATAAAAAACCGGTATTTTTTGGTGCACCGTTCACACAGCAAATAATCGCGACTATTTGCAAAAAGAAGCACTATTAGTGCGATTTGGAGCGCGCTCCAAATCGCGATAATTTGTGTCCACACCATAGAGCTATATTAGAATTAATTAAGTAATTTTAATATAGCTCTATGGTCCACACACAAATAAGCGCGCTTTTTTAGTGTGTGTGAACGTGCCTTATGGGAAGTGTTTAAAGGATTTCAAGTGTCACTTGAATGGATTGAGATATTCTTTGCATTCGACTCCAAACAAGAACATAAGGAAAAGAAGAAACCATCCACAAATACAAATAAAAGAAAATGACCCATTCGTCATTTTTTCTTATCTTTTTTTTATAACAACGTATTTCACCTGGGCTAGATTTCAAGAAACTAAGATAAATCTTAAGCTGAGTCGTCAATATCACCATGGTGATTTGTATTGTGACATCACACTTTCTTTAGCAATGAAGAATGCTTCGTGATTTAAGATTGATCTTAGTGTGGGGAGAAATCGACAACTGATCAGTAGGTCGATCTGACGTTAGGTCAGTATAGGTAAATTAACTAGTTGGGAGTATGGGAGTAATAATCTGTATAAATATCGCGCTGCAATAGTTAATGTCGGTTAATGAAACCGGGGTAGCGGTAGCGATAATGCAGGGCAAGGCTTGCTGGCTCAGCAGCTTTTGACGTGTGCAACAAACTGCTTGAGTTAAATAAATTTGAGCTCAACAACCTAAAAAACGTATTATCTTGCAAAGATTTTATTCGCCGTTAATGGACCCTTCCGTCCTGTCAATCAAATGTGCGCACTGACGAATCGGAGGACGCCTTTTAATCAGGTGACCACGAAAGCCTCGGTCGAACTCGGTCACAGCTGTATATAAAACACACACGTGGGCGGGGCTTAAGAGCAAAGCCGGAACGGTCCATTACCTTGCATGCTGAACTTGCCTCTTTATGCCTTTTTTGACTTAAGATGGAGAAGGGCGGAGGTTGGGTATTTGAAATTTGCCGGTAAGTACATAAAACATACCGTTGGGACAGTCGTCTCCGAACTTGAATACACAGTATTGCCCGTTGGGCCATTCTTCATCACTGTCATCAACGACATCTACCGTCTTCATGCAGAAGTGTTGCCAAATATCATCCCTCGCGTACGGACCTCTGAGATGCAGTACATCCGACCAGCTATTGGACGGATTGTCATTCTCCGTGTCTTGAAAACGAGATCCGGTTTGCCAGGTGAAGGCTGAGCCAGTCGGGCAACCGCCGATTGGCATCGGTAAGCCATACACACCTCGTGGCCATTTAGGTTTCACTGTAAAGAATGTGGAATGTTAACAAAAACTGAATAATAAACAATGCTATTGTGTGGTGCTGTGGCCTAGTGGTCTGGCGTGTAGTACTCAAGGTCTTGTGGTCAATCTACAGATTGTGGGTTGGAATCCAGCCATGGGATAGTGGTGCTTGCATCCTTTGGGCAAGACGCTTTTGTCACATAATTATTACTCCTCTTCACCCAAGATTAATTGGGTACCTGTGAGGATAGAGATGGCTTTGTGCTTTATTAGCCTTCGTGCGCTTAACGGTACCCGGGGCTGTATACTCCCCAGGGAATTTAGATTGTTTCAGGAATGTAAGTGGGGCTCGATGACCAGGAATAATCGTGGTTTAATAAGCGCCTTGATCTAGATGGAATGGCGCTATATAAAAACCTGCTATGAATATTTTTATTATAATAGTATTTCAAACGGGTGAGATTTTAAGTTTTGCATGCTGGAAATTAGACTGAGTAAGGTTTGTTGGAAACGCTTTTTTTTTTTTAAAGAGGTGTGGCTATGAGAAGGACCAGTAATACACGGGTTTACACCATGGCAGCCATCTTAGATTTTGATCGCAACTTCAAAACGAGACACTTCAACGCGTGCGCACTTTTCTAAGTGTAAGCCCGTCCATTGTCGAAGATAATACACGGGTTTACACTTCAGCAGTTTTGATCACGACTTCAAAACGAGGCACTATCACGCATGCACTTTTTTGGAAGTGTAAACCCGTGTATTTGACCATTCGGCCAGGGTGCTCTGGCCGTCCCTGGTAGAGCATAATTTTATGTCTTTGTACATCGACTTGAACGGGCAGTAACTCATGTGAACGAGATGGGAACCAGACCAAATCGAACGGACTCGAACCCAGCCTAACCGTACAGAACTATTTTATTATATTACACAATATTATATACGTGTTATGCAAACTGTGCGCGCAAAATTACCGCGATTATATCATGAATGGAAGTCATCAATAACGTCATTGTCAACAAGTCAACATGGTTAACATCACAACAAAGCGTCGCTGGAACTGGATTGTCCATGTTCTACGAAGTGATCAAGACAGCATCCCAAGAGTAGCCCTGCACTTGACACCCGAAGGTAGAAGAAAGAGAGGACAGCCCAAGATCACCTGGTGTCGCACAGTAGAAGAAAAATGAGACCAATGAACCTAACATGTAGTCTGAGTATCACCCATTCTACTCCGTGTTACTACGTACGAACGTATGATACATGCGTGCATGCAAATTATATGCCACGCGGCACATCAACCAATCAGATCTGTTTTTAGAACATTTCCATCAGGATCGTGACAGAGGATGTTGATTGGTCAATTTCGCGCGTCCGCGCGGCAGCAGCTATCTTTGTGATAGACGCACTTGCCAAACGGTACGATTAGTAGATGCCCCTTAATTGGTCAAAACTTAGGGTGCATTCGTTTAGCTCCCCCGGGTCGACACCAGTCAACCTCGTCCCCATTTTCTCGCTTGTTTTGTGCAGTAAAACACGACCATTCCCAGTAAGGGCTGACCCGCGTGAGCTAAACGAATGCACCCTAGAGAGGTCAGTGCTGGGTTGGCTTGCATAATTAATCAGGAAATCTGCACGCATTGTGATAGACGCCCGCTCGCTGTATGGCGAGTGCGTCTATCACATAGTCTACCTATACATGGGGAGGTGTCCGGAAAACAGCCCAAAATCGACCAGAGTGGAGGACCTTCGTTGCTGCCATTCATGCAAGCAGGCATAAAGAGCAGTATTAAGTAAGTTAACGCAATTGTGGTGAAACGTATACAATACAGGGGCCATTTAATTGTCAGGAATAAAATGTGGTGTTAAATTTGATGCTTTTTACGGAGCCCCTAAAGATTCAGGGAAAAATTCGGTCAGAAAAAAAAAATTCGGCCTGAAGAAAAAAATCGGCGTGACAAAAAATTCGGCGTTAAAGAAAAAGTTGGGCGTGAAAAACAAATTCGGCGTGAAAAAAATGGAAGTGAGTGTGTGTAGAAGGAAGAGCAAATCATACATGTAGTTGTGTTACACAGATCAGGAGAACAGTTTCGATGGTCTGGCTACAGAGCCATGCACCGATTTGTCGAACATGGAGTTAGTTATAAAGAGTCATCTTGGTTTTATATTTCTACCTCCATGATAGCTCAGAAAACAGGAAAAGACAGGAAAATGCGCCGCCAAAAAAAATGCGACGGGAAAAAAAATGCGCCGCAAAAACAAACAAATGCGACTCAAAAAATTAAATGCGACTTTTTGTGAATGGATCAACAGGCTCTCGAGCTACATTCTTTGATTATACTTTTGTTGATCCTGGCCATCACAATTAGAGTTGTTCTTGTATGTTGTTTATTTATCTGTGAACTGTATTTTTGCTGTCTTCTTGCTTTTATTGTCTTTTACTTGTTTACTGTATTCATTTGCTGTGTGGTTCTAGCCGAACAATAATAATAAGGAGGTACCCACCGTCCCAGATGGTGGGTCCAGGTTAAGAATAGCAAGCGGAACTTGCGTTAAATCAAAGCGTGGGATAGTAGAGTAATTTCACATTCCAACTGTTTCGAAGTGTATTTATTTATTTATTTATTTATCTATTTGTTCAGTCTACGTACTTCCATTTTTCCTTTTTCCTTTCTCCCTTTTTCTGTCTCCCTCCCCTTTTCCTCTTTAATAAACCACCCCACACATTTGATTTGTTTCATATTTTTGGTCTCCCAAATCCTACTGAAAGAGGCTTTTTTAGTGGTGCATGATGCATTATAATTTGTCAGGCATTAATTTTTTTGCGACAAGCTAGTTCATCAGTTCGTAAAAGCCATAGCGATACGTGTTGATATAAATAGCACCGATGGATGTGACAATTAATAATAGCCATGGTATCTCCAATTAATATATTTCCCCGTGGTAGGGGCCTACATCAACGCTTCATTAGGCGTCCATTGAAAACCTCGCTGTGTTATATTGCGTATGCGTTGGCATCGCATCACCGCGTATAATAATAATAACTGGTCCATAACAGAGACAATAGGCGCCTGAAAGGTCGAGGATGGTGTGATGAAAATACAACTTTACTGGCATGATGTTGCTCATTATGAATATACGACCTGTGCCAAATCAATAAAGGTACTGTCAAGGTGTTGAGAACCATTTGTAATATTAAACAGAGATATTAAACGAAATTGGACTGGGGACAAAATATTTCGGAAATGGGTCGTTTTCTACAGCACGTTGTTTTTTTAAAGAAATTTAACGTTTCGACCAGTGCGCTATGGCTTCCTCGGGAGAGAATACCGGAGTCAATTCGATTTACAAGTCTTTGTACATCGGCTTGAACAGGCAGAAAATCGTGAAAGAGACGAATACGAACAAGACCAAATCGAATGGACCCGAACCGAACCAACCCGATCCAAACTGAACCAAACCGAACCGAACCAAACCAAACTAAACAAAACCGAACCGAACCGAACCGAACCGAACCGAACCAACCCGATCCAAACTGAACCAAACCGAACCGAACCAAACCAAACCAAACCGAACCAAACAGAACCGAACCAAACCAAACCAAACTAAACCAAACCGAACCGAACCAAACCAAACTAAACCAAACCGAACCGAACCGAACCGAACCGAACCAACCCGATCCAAACTGAACCAAACCGAACCGAACCAAACCAAACCAAACCGAACCAAACCGAACCGAACCAAACCAAACCAAACTAAACCAAACCGAGCCGAACCGAACCGAACCGAACCAACCCGATCCAAACTGAACCAAACCGAACCGAACCAAACCAAACCAAACTAAACCAAACCGAACCGAACCGAACCGAACCGAACCAACCCGATCCAAACTGAACCAAACCGAACCGAACCAAACCAAACCAAACCGAACCAAACCGAACCAAACCAAACCGAACCAAACTAAACCAAACCGAACCAAACTAAACCAAACCGAACCAAACCAAACCGAACCAAACCGAACCAAACCAAACCGAACCAAACCGAACCAAACCAAACCAAACCGAACCAAACCAAACCAAACCAAACTAAACCAAACCGAACCAAACCAAACCGAACCAAACCGAACCAAACCGAACCAAACCAAACCGAACCAAACCAAACCAAACTAAACCAAACCGAACCAAACCGAACCGAACCAAACCAAACCAAACCGAACCGAACCAAACCGAACCGAACCAAACCAAACCAAACCGAACCAAACCGAACCATCCAAACCGAACCAAACTAAACCAAACCGAACCAAACTAAACCAAACCGAACCAAATCAAACCGAACCAAACCGAACCAAACCGAACCGAACCAAACCAAACCAAACCGAACCAAACCGAACCAAACCAAACCGAACCAAACCGAACCAAACCGAACCTAACCTAACCGAACCGAACCGAACCGAACCAAATCATGCAAACCAAACCGAACCAAACCGAACCAAACCGAACCAAACCAAACCGAACCAAACCAAACCAAACCGATCCAAAAGAAACAAACCAAACCGAATAGAATCAAAACCAGACTATTTATTTTTGTTTTTAATGTTGCATAGTGCATATAGAGCGCTGACGAAACTACTTGATAGGGTAGGTTGGTAAACACCCCCCTCCTTACAGACCGGTGCGCCATCTTGGGCCTTTTAATTACCATTTTCCACATTAACTTAATCCCTGCTTCCTCTCACCGCTATTTACTTTCAATTTTATACGATTAATTTTAGTTCTTACTTAATTTTTGAACATCAACTTTTTTTATATACCCCCTCTTTTTATGTACATTTTTTGTTATCATTGTTTTTATTAAGTCCAAGAAGCTATACAGGGTGTCTCCCAAAAAACTGTCCACTTTTGTTATGGCTGCCAAATTAAAAACACATTTGATTCTGGGGGAAAATGTTGATAAGTATGGAAAGCTCATACACTCAACTTTCATATGACACAAAACAATCTGAAAATAATCCATGCTTGGGTGAGCACTGCTCACTTTTGTAAAGGCTATATGGAAATTAGGTTGCGCAGGAATTGGTCCTCCATATGAGAGGTGAGTCCTTAGGAGCTTAAGGAATTTAGAGTGATATGATAAATTTATGATCATTGCGACCACTTTGGGTTTGCTAAGTGAAGTTTATGGTTTAGTAAATAATAATTGTATGCATGAGTGAACAAAAATTGCATTTATTATTGAAGCATTGTAACTTTCCCTGGTACTAATGTGGTGTGTTCATGTGAGTCAGGATGGGGTGATGCTACATGTTGCAGGGGAGTTGAGATAGGGTTGGACTTTGTTGGGTGGATGGGATGAAGAGCCAAGAGAACATTTTGCCAAATTGGACTTTTTGGCTCGGTATTACCCATTGACACCTGAAGTCAATCACAATCTCTCACTCAGTCAATCAATCAATACCATGATTAAGACAAAGTCCTACCCTATCTCAACTCCCCTGCAACATGTAGCATCACCCCATCCTGACTCCCATGAACACATCACATGAGTGCTAGGGAATTTACAATGCTACAATAATGAATGTAACTTCTATTCACTCATGCATAAAATGTTCATCCCATTTAAACCACATATATTACTCAGCAAACCCAACCTCATCACAATTGATCAGACATTTTTCATCATCATCCCCAATTCCGTATAAAGCTCCAATGGACTCACCTCTCACATGAATGGCCAATTCCTGCGCAACCTAATTTCCATAACCTTCACAAAAGTGAGCGGTGCTTACCCAAGCATGAATCATTTTCGGACTTTTTGGTGTCATATGAAAGTTGAGTGTATGGGCTTTCCATACATATCAACCTTTACCCCCAAGGATCATATATTGTTTTATTTGGCAGCCATTTCAAACGTGTAAAGTTTTTTTTGAGACACCCTGTATTGACTGAGTCAAATCATATTTTCTCCAGTAGTAAAAATAAACCTAAAACCATAGGTGACGATTTCTTTTCATGATTGGGGGTGATGATTGGTGATTTGATGTCCTATGCAAGGGAGCTAATCAACTGAGAGGGGGAGGCTGTGGGAGGGGGTTACCCCCTACCAAACCAGGGATATTTGATTAAAAACTGAGTCGAAAAGTCGCATTTTAGAGCATTTAAAAACGATATTCAGAAGAATTTAACATAGAATTTACTGCGAAGACTAAAAAAACAACAAGGATCATGTAATATTTCTATTTAATAAACTTTAATGATATTCAACCTCGAAATATTGGGGGGGGGGGGGGGGTGATAAAACACGCCATCCCCCCACCTCAAATATTGGGGGGATATATCCCCCCATCCCCAAAAATCGACACCCATGCCTAAAACAATGATGATAATATTCTGTCTAGTACTGTTGTTCGGTAAAACAAATACAATTAGCAAGAATAATAGTATTAATATGAGAGAGTTGCTTACGTTTTTTCTTGACACGGCATTCCTTCCTGAAATTGGCGAATGCCTTTGCTTGGAGCGAGGCGCGATCATCCCCCGGTTCGGCAAGGGTCATGGCGCCGCAAGATTCCCCTCTCACACGCAGCAAAGATACCATGACTGCTAAACCAAGTGGCAAGATACCAACCAGCACAGAGCTCATTGGGGTCTGCATCCTTGCTGTAATTTCCAAGTTTCAACAAGTCGAATACCGTTCCAAGATGTCTTACTCAATGAAGGTAAACTACGGCAGGAAACTGTGAAAATCCAGTACTCAAACAACTGCGTTGCCTTTTCATATGGTGTTGCTATGTTGCTTTGGGCTCTGCAGTTTCCATGCAAACCTAATATTATTATGAAGTTGTTGTCACCGAAGGCCTACATTGCAGTAGGGGTGGTTGGGCGTAAAGCTGTATAGGGGTGACGTTTAATTTATTAATCGTAAGCAGAAGAAGTCATCTGTTGGTTTTCATGTCGCTGTCGATATAAGACAAAATATGAAAAAGGATGTATAATCACGAATAATATGGTTTATGAGAAAACTATGATTTGATAAGAACTGAACCAGCGAATGACACCCCCGTCGTATAGTCGAAAAGCCACAACAAATTAGGTGGCCCCCGTTGATTGGTCAATCTAATAAATGTGCATGTTGATGAATTGAAATTATTTCCATCTCTTCTTAGTGAATATCAATTTATTTTAATTTATTCATTCAATTTTTTTTTTTTTTTTTTTACTTATTCATCTTTTTCAAACATAAACCAGGTAAGTCATTTTGAAGGTTAGCAGTTGTTACAGCGCCGGTATACGGTATTCTTGGGTCGCGGGTTCGATTCCTCCTGCTGTCAATTTTATCTGTTGTAGTCACATATAGATGTCTGTATACGTGGATCACTGCCTATAGGGATGTGGCGCCGTGGTACTGCCTATACTCTGAATGCTTGTCTACATCTTTTTTTTCTTGGACGGGGACGTTGCAGAAATATCATCGAAGTGAATGATACATCATACGTAATAACCAGCCTATGGATCATTACGTGCTTCTATTCTATTGGGTTTTCACTCATAGGGTTATAATTTTATATGAACCGTTTGGGGAAATTGCAATAATTATGATTGTTATAATGCAGATTCAGTCACTGGGGCGCTGTACTGCTTTTTGGGAAGTCGACGATCGTACCAGCGCCCCAGGAAATCCCATATCATTTGAGATTTTGTGCACAGAGAAATCGCACTTGTGCCGAAAAATGGCCCCAAACGACAACGAAAACATAACAGATCACCACTCCTCTTCTCAAAATATCAGGAATGAAATGAAGACCAATAAACTTGCACTCACGATCATTCCATGTGATAAAAATAAATGTTTTACGACCAAAATCAGAGGATCACATCGGCGCGATTACCATTTTGCGTGGCTCTCAGGCACTCTGAGGTAAGTAATGACGTCATGTTTCATTTGCATACTATGCGGACGATTCGTATGTCATAGATCATTTCGCCTCTTCGGCGCGTTCTGTGTTCTTGCTGCATTGAACGGCTGACTGCTGCTGCTGTGCATTCACGTCAGACCCACCGTAACCTACTACAGTACGTACATGTAGCTTAATTATAACGTACCGAAATGCCAGTTTTGTGGCCAACAATCACGCTTGACATGTAATTTATTTCCACGTCCACCCCCCCCCCCCCGCCTTGGAAAATGCTGGACCCCTCCCTAGTGTGGGTGTGGCTGTGGCGAGGCATGATACCTCTCACTCGATGTAATGGATAGATATAAATACATCTCAAAGAATAAAATCTCAAAGATTTGGAATACGGTGTTACAACAGAGCTTCACATTATATAATGCTCGTTGAATCAATACCAAATATTACATTGATTTGTCTTTATACGTAGAACATTCCATTCACCCTATACTATTCAAAGACCAGTAAATATTATGCTTTAGTGAATATGGCCTTCCTATGGTCTTGAATCTCTCTGCATTTAGACAAATCAAAACATTTCTTTGTTTGAATGGATACAATCCATAGATAGTAATAACTATTAAGAGCGTGTCCACGAGAGGACCATGCAAAAAGTGATAAGGTGGGGGTCAACGGATTTTGCTGAAATTTGGTGGGTAGGGGGGTTATATGGAGCCTTGACGTTGTATAAAGTTTTAGCCCAATCGGACCTTCCTATCGGAAAAAATGGCCAAAAAGTACTTTTTTGGTCAAAAATGCACGATTTTCATGATTTTAGGGGTACAAATTTTCAAACACTTGCCATATCACAATGGAAAGTAGTAGAGTATTGATATTTACAGGGTTTCAAGGTTGTATCCTACCCTAAACATGGATACCAAAATAAAGAAAAATTAATGTTTTTCAGATGCGATTGCACATCTTTTTCTTAGGGGTACCCCAAAATTTGCGTCATAGATATCGCTATCTTTGAGTAGCTGTAGCGTCATTAGTGCAGGTCTTTGAACAATGAAACTTTGATGAAAGAAGGTCCTTAAAGTGGTCTATTGAATGCATCAATAACATTTTTGTCAGCAGTTTTCGGTATAAATTTACAGGAGCATGTTTTAGCACTATGTTAGACGAATTTAGCAGGTTTTGAGGTAAAAACGGGTGAAATCTTCAAGTTTGAAAGACATTGCACATGGAAATAACCTCTATAACCCAACAGCAAAATGACACACCAGGCACTTTAATAATTTAGAGGTAAAAAAATTGATTCCTTTGAAACTCTCTTCATTTATTGTTAAAAAATGAAAATTACACAATCATCTTATGCCCATATGAATGTAGGTACACTGTATACTGTTGCATACAAAAATAAAGAGAAATCAGTCATGTTGCATGTTTCACAACAATAGAAGGTTTGCAGAAATAATGTCCAAATCATTAGTTCTTGAAAAGACGAGGTAACAGGGGAGACCAGTGGCCGAACTCTACAAAAAAGGGAAAAATCATTTTAAAAAATGACAAAATGAGTTAAAATCATCAGGGATTATCAATCTCACTGATTATTTAAAGCATGTAAAGCAAAACCTTTCTTTCCACCAATTCTACATGTACAGTATTGTCATTTACAGCTGAATGTAATGAGTGATTCATATTTCAGCCAGTAATGATCTTCTATAACTGCAAAAAATGCAATTATTTTCCCTTAACTGGCAAAGATCCTTGTCATTTCAAACAGTTTGCATGTCATGTCACATTGTTCTTTGGTTTTTGTCAAAGAAATACAGATTCATGGACACAAATATCTAGGAAGATGCAGTAACAGTCATCTGTGAACATTTCAGTCCCATACGATGCCCACTTTTTGAGAAAACCACAGTATTTCTTATGTCTTTTCTCTGTTATTTTTTATCTTTAAAAAATCCCCCCAAAATGTGGGCACTTCTTGTACTCTTTTCTGGATAAATACAACATTTCGGGCAGAAAAATTTTAACGGTATGTTTCTACCATCACCATCTTTTATCAATCTGTGAAGAATTCTGTTTCGGAAAAAAAAAATGTCCAGAACAAGTTGAACAACATGAACATCATGGGAGAAACAAGAACAATAATATGCAAATTAGGCTTGCCCTTCACCGACGTGGATGAGCACTGTATATTCCGTGCTTGTGAGTGCACGTCAAAAAATCAGGTGCTGGCTCAGGTGGGATTCGAAAATTCTGAAATTTGAATCGCTCATTACATTGAGCTGTAAATGATTATACTGTACATGTAGGATTGGTGGAAAGAAAGGTTTTGATTTACATGCTTTACATAATCAGTGAGATTGATAATCCCTGATTTTAACTCATTTATTTTTCAATCATCAAAGAACAACAAGGGAAACTGACTGAATTTAAAGTCATTGAAAAGTGAACAAAGAAAAATTGACTGGCGAAGCGGGATTCGAACCTCCGACCAGTCCTGAATAACATACAGGCGCTCTACCAACTGAGCCATCCAGCCCTACGTTGCTGGTGACCCCAATAGTCAATTATCTTTGTTCGTTTGGCAGTCAGAAGCCATTAAACCACGCACACACCGCCATACCCCAAGGATCGTTTCAATGATACACGCAGAAATGCTGCAACCTGGGAACGGTACATGGGGGATTTTTTTATTTTTTCTTTATTTTTTTATTTTGTTTGCCCTTTTGGGGAGAGTTCGGCCACTGGTCTCCCCTGTTACCTCGTCTTTTCGAGAACTGATGATGTTGACAATATTTCTGTAAACCCTCTATTGTTGTGACACATGTATACAGAAAGGTTTTCCTCTTTATGTATGCATGCAACAGTATACCTACATTCATATGGTTTTAAGATGATTGTGTAATATTCATTTTTTAACAATAAATGAAGAGAGTTTCAAAGTAATCAATTTTGTTACCTCTAAATTATTAAAGTGCCTTGTGTGTCATTTTGTTTTCTGAAAGTAAAGGACTACATGTATATTGCTCTGCAAGGTGGGGGGGGGGATTTGAAAGAAATCCAACCGAGAATAATGATCTACCAGCTGCAATTGCTCCGAACAAATTTACACTGATTTACACTGAAACAAATTTGAGATGAATCGCAATCATTGAGATATCTGCAGAGTACACTGAAAAATGCAAATTGGGCAATTTTCTGTTGTTATAGTAGGGCCTACTTGAACATGTTGTTCCTTTGCTGGATATTTTTAAATAATTTTTTCCACGTCATCAGAGAGTCGGTGACCAACAAAACAGTGGTAAAGACATGTCCTCAGACGGGGGATGTGTGATCCTCTACCTGGGTCGTATTTTCATATACATGTAACACATATAATGCATTGTGCACAAATATATAGAATTGGTGGTGTAACCCCCTCCCCCTCCCACCAACCCATCCCCCGCTATCTTTGCCCCTGCAACAACATAATCTGAACCTACATGTATGCTGGGTGATAGAGGTTATTTCCATATGCAATGTGTTTCAAACTTGAAGCTTTCACCCGTTTTTTCCTCAAAACCTGCTAAATTCCTCTTAAATAGTGCTAAAAACATGCTCCTGTAAATTTATACCGAAAACTGCTGACAAAAGTGTTCGCAGGACTGAGAATAACTTTCCACTCTACAGCAACATCCAGGGCGGGCACTTTCTACTATTCTGCAAATGCCTAAGTATATCTTTCGTACAGTGACGAAGGATCACTGAACATACATTACGCGGATAATACCGATAGACACCGCACTTGATGGCTTTACAATGCTCAAAATCCTTAAAATCGCACTGCAGCTGCACAGACGGCATGTTATCCACTATCCCAGTTTCTTATAGCGCCCTCTGTCGGTGCCAGGTAGAAAATGGATAATAACGTTGACAACGTGGGCGCGGCACCTGTGCTGCCTGACCCTTTCTTTCAACATCAGTTATGGGTGTGCACCAAAGGGTTGATCCACCCTTCCCATACATAAAGACTTTAAAATAAATATTTTGCAAGGTCAAAACAGAATCTAATCCAAAATGTGAAATGATGAAATGCAATATAACACTCAAACTGTTCATTGTAGGTTTATCTCAAATTGAAGAATTTTGCATATATTTGACCGCCAAAAAAAAAAATCGAAAAGAGCTGACAAAATTTTTATTTTTGGCCCTTGTACAATATTATTTCAATTACATTTTGTCCAAATTTGGTGACCGTCAGCCCTGCACTAATTGAGATACAGCTTACTTTGTACATGACTTTTTTGCATAGTAAAGCTGATACCTATTTTTCTAACGCCTATATATCTGCAATAAATGCTTATACAGTATGTATTTTTATTTCATCATGTAGAGGAGATTACGTTCTTTCTTTTGATGTATAACTCGACAACAAACGATGATGTTTAAGGGCAGAAACGCGGTTGTAACTAAACCCCCAAAACATCTTCAATTGACCCTCCCAAATTAGTAAAAAAGTACACTTTCAGCCGAAAATTACAAATGCCCCGTACTCGGTCACTGTGGGATTATAGATCGAGCTACTCTATCATATGATATGGTACCAGGTGGGGTTCCAATGGCCAAGATTTGAACTTAATTCGCTGACCCCTCACCTTGTCGATTTTTCAAGATTTTGCATGGTCTTCTCGCGGACTGACACTTAACTGTGTATCAATTCAAATACAAATATTACATTGTTGTTTATTTCAAAACAACAATTATAGGCTATTTGTCATTTCACTAACTATAATATTTATTACAATAATTTATTCATGTAGGTTTCAAGCGTTTGTACAATTAATATTGTGCTTAACATAATAATGTATATTTTCAATAAACTTGTAGAAATTAACCAAATTTGAACATTGTTTAAAGCAAATTATTCCTTGTTGGCGTGCGTGAATGATCATATCAATGTTACGGTACTAAGGTGAGGGATGAGTAGACCACATGTGGTGTGTCCACCAAATGTTTATAATGTAGCACATCCAATCACTCAGTCAAATTGTACGACTGTATAATTTCAATCACAGATACACAGATTGTATAACATCCATGAATTATCTTGTCCAAATTATTATTATTTGTCAATCAAGAACATCAAATTTGACATAAACAGCCGTTAGGTTGACACATAAAACAGCCGTATAATCATATAAGTTTAGGGAAACAGGATGCTGAACATGCTAAATAGGGCAAACTAAAAGCATTCCAAAATGACAGATTGTGATCACTTGTCACCCAAATAGCGCACTCAAAATGATCAGTGATAGGTTATGATCTACAAAAATACATGATAAATGGCAATGTCCATCTTTTTCATGCCGAAAAATTAGTGATAAATTGTAGAGAAAGTAAACTTACGTCCATGCGGCGCGGAATACACAGGAGAGAGGCAGAGTTGCGCACGCAACCAACGGCGAAGTACCTCGCGCAACGATATTAAACTTTTACTGACAAAAACACTCCAGAAATTATATAAGGGTGTAATCAAGCGAAAATAGAAATGGCAAAATTACTTTAATAATTCAGGCAACTAATATAAACAAGAAAATTAAATATTTTAACCGCATTAATTAAAATAAATAATGACAATGGTACTATGTTGCTTGATGGAGACTACATGTGGGGTGACAAGGCATGTGCTGAACATAGACTGGTTACGATGTCCCCGACAGGAAATCTATAACGCATGAAAACCTGTAATACCTGACTATACGATTTCAATTTAGTTTAAAAATATTTTGGCACTTCTATACTTGCAACTCCAATAAAACTTTTATTGTATATTATAACTTTCGCCATATACCTTTATACAAGCATGATAATTGTCCGACTATAATGTGGTGAAAATAAAGACAAAATGTACACTTTCAACTCAACGCTTTCCACTTGACTCGACTCGTCTTGACTCGAATCGCAATCGAATCAATTCAAATCAACGCCACCCAACGAAACTCAACTCATCTCGATTTAAGTCAACTCAACTCGATTCAACACAACTCAACTTGACGCAATGGGAGACTTTTGACTAACCATTGTTAATCACAAGAGGGCGCGCTTCACCAGGCTCGGGAAAAGTGTCTTGATTTTGTTGTCATTGCTTTTGTGCACGAATGTTCATCGTAAACACAACAGGCGTAAATGATCGCAATGCAAATGCCTGGTAAATACTGTGCAGTGTCCAGTTGTGGTGACAGGGGAGGGCATGAGTTCCCCAAGAACAAACAAATGCAGAATATGTGGAGATTGGCCAATAAAAGGGCGAATTACAAATGATCACGGTGGCCCGCGGCAAACAGCATTCAGTTTTGTGCACAGAGTTTTTACTATGCAAGCGAAGCCTATCACATTATTCCTCGCCAAACATCAGAATTTCATCTAACTTTGTGTTTTCGGGCATTGAAATCGTGGTGGGCGGCTGTTGTGAATATAAACATTAATTGTAAATGGCCTGAATTTAATGTTCACAGTATTTTCCTGCGTCTTTCGGTGAGTTTTTGGACAACCGCCGTACTTACAGCGTGTACAAAAAGTTTCAAGGAGCCTGGTAGTTTGCTGCCCTCTATCGACAGCCCTCTCCAAAAGTCTCCCATTCGAATCAACTCAACTAAAAAATATCTAAATTCAAATTAATCATGAAATAAACACAAGGGGAAACTGACTGAATTTACAGTCATTGAAAAGTGAACAAAGAAAAATTGACTGGAGCGGGTTTCGAGCCGGCGACCTCCTGAATACAGTACAGGCGCTCTACCAACTGAGCCATCCAGCCATACGTATAGGCTGGATGGCTCAGTTGGTAGAGCGCCTGTACTGTATTCAGGAGGTCGCCGGTTCGAATCCCGCTGCAGTCAATATTTCTTTGTTCACTTTTCAAATCAATTCAGATTAGCTAAATATGACTCGACTCGACTCGAATCAACTTAACTAAAACATCTCAATTCAAACCAACTTAATTTGACTCAACTCGACTCAACTCAACTAAAACATCTCAATTCAAATCAACTTAATTTGACTCAACTCGAATCAACTTGACTAAAACATCTCAATTCAAATCAACTTAATTTGACTCAACTCGAATCAACTTAACTAAAACATCTCAATTCAAATCAACTTAATTTGATTCAACTCGACTCAACTCAACTAAAAACACCTCAATTCAAATCAATTTAACTTGACTCATCTCGACTCAACTCAACTAAAAACATCTCAATTCAATTTAGCTAAATATGACTCGACTCGACTCAACTCAACTAAAACATCTCAATTCAAATCAACTTAACTTAACTCAACTCGACTCAACTCATCTAAAACATCCGACTCAAATCAACTCATTTCAATTCAGCTGAACTCAGCTGAGCTCACCTCAGGTCAACTGACAATACATAGATCATAGAATGAATAACAAGGTCCCAATGAACCGTCTGCAGACAATAAAGTAAGCTGTATTCCGAAAACAATTTCACGAAATGATTTATGGATCAAATAGCAATATCTCTAAAGTGGAGAGTTCTTTATAAAGTCATTATTCAAGTCCAGTAGAATGCTACCGGGTAATTAATTATTGTTAAACACATTTTGAATAAGCACATATTATAATACATCGAACGAGGAAGCGATGTTTGGCATTTACCTCTAAACTTCTACTGGCGTTACATTGAGAAAAGATTTAACATTGTTCCATGAGGCTAATTATCTTGAGATACACATTGCGTTTTATCATCTCGATTTATCTCTTTAAAAGTACTATCATACTTACTTTGGTATCGTACCGAAACAGAAATCTTCACAGATTTACCTTTAACTTACATGAAATAAACTGGTGATGGCAGAAACATAACGTCTGCCTGAAATGCTGTATTTAACAAGAAAAGAGTAAAACCAATGACCAAAAACAACTTTTTGAAGATCAAAAATAACGGTGAACAAATATTGCGGGTGTACTTTTTTGTTTCCTCCATTTTCTCAAAAGATGGGCACCGTGTTGGACTGAAAGTTTTACCGACTGACTTTTACCGTATCTTCCTTGATATTTCTGCAAGTGAATCTGCATTTCTGCAAAAACCAAAGTATGATAATACCTTTAAAACTTGCGATACCACGAAAAAAATTATTCCAGATTTTATATCAAGTTATTGTCTTATTAAAGGTAGTATCATACTTTGGTAGCATACCGAAACAGAAATCTTCACAGATTTACCTGTGAAAAAAATAAAAGAGAAAAGACTTAAGAAATACCGTGGGCGTTTTTCACTGTTTTCTCAAAATGTGGCCACCGTATGGGACTGAATTTTTTACAGATGACTGTTATATTGTATCTTCTTTGATATTTTTTGCCCTTGAATCTGTATTTCTTTAACAAAAAAGAAAGTATGATACTACCTTTAAATAAAGTCAGGCGTGAATGTAGATCCCTTTACAAGAATCTCATACTGAAGGCATTCAGATTATTTTGTTGATTATTACTCAGTTCGTAAAATGACTTACTGTTCACTGATTTGCCATTAATACCCCCGGCCCCGGAGATAATTCATCACGGGCTGACGTCATCCTAAAATCAAGATGTCGACATCCTGAGATAATTCATCACGGGGTGACGATATCCTAATATCAAGATGTCGACATCCTGAGATAATTCATCACGGGATGACGACATCCTAAAATCAAGATGTCGACATCCTGAGATAATTCATCACGGGATGACGACATCCTAAGATGTCGACATCCTGAGATAATTTATCACGGGATGACGATATCTTAAAATCAAGATGTCGACATCCTGAGATAATTTATCACGGGATGACGACATCCTAAAATCAAGATGTCGACATCCTGAGATAATTCATCACGGGATGACGACATCCTAAGATGTCGACATCCTGAGATAATTTATCACGGGATGACGACATCCTAAAATCAAGATGTCGACATCCTGAGATAATTCATCACGGGCTGACGACATCCTAAAATCAAGATGATGACATCCTGAGATAATTTATCACGGGATGTCGACATCCTAAAATCAAGATGATGACATCCTGACATAATTTATCACGGGATGACGACATCCTAAGATGTCGACATCCTGAGATAATTCATCACGAGGTGACGACATCCTAAGATGTCGACATCCTGAGATAATTTATCACGGGATGACGACATCCTAAAATCAAGATGACGACATCCTGAGATAATTCATCACGGGCGGCCAACATCCTAAAATCAAGATGACGACATCCTGAGATATTTTATCACGGGATGTGGACATCCTAAAATCAAGATGATGACATCCTGACATAATTTATCACGGGATGACGACATCCTAAAATCAAGATGATGACATCCTGACATAATTTATCACGGGATGACGACATCCTAAGATGTCGACATCCTGAGATAATTTATCACGGGATGATGACATCCTAAAATCAAGATGTCGACATCCTGAGATCACAGGATGACGAATTCTAAAAATTAATATGTCGACATCCTGAGATATTCCTGTTAATGTTTGGATCGCAACTTTGAACATTATGCTAATAGAGGGCCTATGCTGTACCGTTCGAATCAAGATGTCATCATCCCGTAATTACGTCAGGATGTCATCATCTTAGATTATCTCAGGATTTCGTCATCTTGCCCATAATATGTCATCATCCCGAGATAATTTATTTTCAGGATCTCATCAAGGCTTATGGCACTTCTAGAGCTCCGTACGTATTATTAGGTCTGGCAACACCGCGCATTACCAGCATAATTATGCACGGTAATAGCAGTAATACAAGGTATGACCTTTATATCTTCCAATATATGGGTGACTCCCACTGAGCTCGTCTCCGTTATTGTTGTCCTCGTTATCCCAGCCAAACCACTCGCGTGTAACATTCATACCCTTTACCTCTTGGCACTGCTCGGTGAAGGGAAAGAGATAGAATGGGCTACCTGTTGGTAAGGTGATCGGACTGGCTGCCGTACCGTTTTCCATGCAGCAGAAGTCGATGCGAGTGTTATGGTCGTACACTCCGGTTGGCACGGTGCCGTTGACCGTGTTTTTGTTGCTGTCGCCGTCCTGGTCATCCCAATGCACGTATCCAGACGACATGCCTGAAATATTTAACCGAGCACAGTCCGGTAAATATGTAACTCTGTTGTGAATAACAAACTCAATAACCATTGCTGTCACATAATTATGCCAGTTTCAAGGATTTCAAGTATCACGCCTCATGCTTAAAGGTAATATCTTACTTTGGTTTTTGTCAAAGAAAAAAAAATTCATGGGCAACAGTCATCTGTGAAATTTTTACTCCCATACGGTGCCCTCTGTTTGAGAAAACAGTGGAAAACGGCCACAGTACGTATTTTTAAAGTCTTTTCTCTTTTATTTTGGATCCTCAAAAGATCAAAAATAATTTTGGTCACTGGTTTTACTCTTTTCTGAATAAATGCAGCATTTCAGGTAGAAACATTTTAACGGCCATCATCATCTGTATACCCTGTAAGCACGAAAAGGCCCACTTGATCAAACAGTATATTTTACTAATGTGGATCGGTTTGCGGAAACACCATGTAATTTTCGTTCAGGTTTCGTACTTAAGCACTTCTATTTCGTTCGCCGGCACTTCTCGTAAGGTCTCAACGTTTCGACTAGCCTGCTCAAGTCATCATCAGGAGACCCAGGAGTACTTACTAACTAAATGTTCATGTGATGTCTATACTGTTTTGACTTTCGGCCATTGTTTGCTGAACATGGCATTCACAAGGAATTTTGGCTAGCATACTGATATCACATTTTTGGTGCGTAAGTATTTTGGTACATATCGTACTTAAGTTGTTGTCCAAGAATTACAGATTCATGGGCAAAAATATCAAGGAAGATACAGTAACAGTCACCTGTTAAAATGTCAGTCCCATACGAAGCTAACTTTTGGAGAAAACAGTGAAAACGGCCACAGTATTCTATAGTAAGTCTTTTCTCTTTTAGAAGATCAAAAATAATTTTGGTCACTGATTTGACTCTTTTCTGGATAAATAGCATTTCAGGCAGAACAAAAATGTAACGGTATGTTTCTACCATCACCATCCTTATACCCTGTAAGTTATAGGTAAATCTGTGGGGATTTCTGTTTCGGTATGCTACCAAAGTATGATAGTACCTTTAACTTGCTTCGGCTCACCTGGCCTCGTTCTGCCTTAGTTTTCGATCAAGGATGGGCGGGGTTGGTTATTTAAAATTTGCCTGCAACTCTGCAAGTAAATAAGACATACCGTTGGGACAGTCGTCTCCGAACTTGAATACACAGTATTGCCCGTTGGGCCATTCCTCGTCACAGTCACCAAGGCCATCTACCGTCTTCATGCAGAAGTGCTGCCATATGTCATCCTTCGCGTACGGACCTCTGAGATGCAGTACATCCGACCAGGTATTTAATGGATAGTCATTTTCAGTGTCGTGAAAACGAGATCCGGTTTGCCAGGTGAAGGCTGAGCCAGTCGGGCAGCCACCGATTGGCATCGGTTAGCCATACACACCTCGTGGCCATCTAGCTTTCACTGTAAAGAACAAAGAATGTCAAATGAATAGTATTTGAAGCGGATGAGATTTGAAGTTTTGGCATGGTGGAAATTAGACTGAGTATGGTTTTTTAAAACACCTTTCTTGAAAGAGGTGTGGTTAATTTGAGAACTATTTTGACATTTCGGTCAGTGCGCTGGCTGTCCTCAGTACTGAGAAAATACGTTGTCACTTCGATTTACAGGTCTTTGTACACATCGGCTTGAACGGGCAGTAAATCGTGAAAGAGAAGAAAATGATGACCAGACCAGACCAAATCGAACGGACCCGAACGGGCCCAACCGACCCAAATCGAACCAATAGCATTCTCACAATATTATCAATATCAAAGCACTGAAGAAATTTCTGTTTAAAGGCAGCGTACAGGATTTGCAAGGCGTCAGTTCGTAATCAGTGCATTCAGTCACCATGGGAAATCTTGGTTCATCAGATGCTGGGTTTTTCAAGGAAATCAAGATTTAGTGTCTTTTAAAAAGATCTTTCGTCCGAACGATTTTTTAGCATTTTGAAAGCGTGGTGTAACTGTGAAGGATTCAGAGGGGGAAAGATTATTTCGACCGTATTTCTGCTATCCATGATGAACAAAGCGTAAAAAGGTACATACAACAACGTCTGTAAAGAAGTTTAAGACCTTCACTTCTGTTTAAGTATACCAAATTCAGCCGAAACGCACATCTTTGCAAATCCTATATGCTCCCTTTAAGGGTAGGTTTGTTAACATTTTGATTTACTCCTTTCCACATTAACCTAGTCTCGCCCCCGTTTACCGTCCTCACCACTCTTCACTTTCAATTTTGGATAAATGTGTGTTCTTACTGGATTTGTTTTTAAATTGTTAACATACCACACCACATGTATTACCACTCTGCCTCAAATTGTATCTTTGGTAATCAACTAATCATACTATACACTTTGTATACAGGGCTAGTCAAAAAGAACTTGACCGGGATTGGTGATGTTTTTTAAAAGAAGGAAATGACACTCAAAAGATCAGCATGTATTTAACAAGCATTCTCTCCTGCTTATTAGGAAAAAGAATGAAACAAATCGACTATTCCTAAGAGGAGTTATGTCTATTTTAATGAAGGTACTCATTTGGCAAGCTGTCCCTGGAATACTTGACAAAACCAATGTAAAGTACGTATTAAGCTGTGTACGTATATAGCTAAAATGACTCTTCAATACCCTTTCGGAGGTTTAGATTTAGTCAAGCATTAACGTTCTATATTGTTTTTATAATAAGCAGGAGAGAATGCTTGATGCTTTACTGAACGTTTGAGTGTCATTTGTTTCTTTTGAAAAATATCACCAATCCCAGTCAAGTTCTTTTTGACTCACCCTGTAGTTTGGCCACTGTATTGACTAAGTCGTTAAATATAATTACAGAGGGATAAATGCACAAGAACAATAAAATTCATTGTCTCCAGTAGGAAAAGAAATAACCTAAAACGATGATGATAATTAATATTCTGCCCAGTAATATCGTGCAATAAACTGTTAACTAAAATAATAGACAATAATAATCATTCATAAGGGCGACAATCCCATAGACTTGTGCACAAATATAATGGAGTCTTTTTTCCTCTGTTGGGAAACCCGGCTGAACCACACTTTATAGACGGATGACTGCGAGTATCCGAAGTAAAATTCTTTCCGGTTCTCAAGAAAAAGTATACTCCCATTTGTCGCCTAAAATATGGTCTGCCGCCCCCTTTTCAAGTCCTAATGTCGAATTGAGTGAAATAGTATTGATAAAAGAGAATTGCTTACGTTTTTTCTTAACGCGGCATTCCTTCCTGAAATTGGCGAATGCCTTTGCCTGGAGCGAGGCGCGATCGTCCCCCGGTTCGGCAAGGGTCATGACGCCGCAAGATTCCCCTCTTACTCGCAGCAAAGAAACCATGACTGCTAAACCAAGTGGCAAGATAACAACCAGCACAAAGCTCATTGGGGTCTGCATCCTTGCTGTAATTTCCAAGTTTCAACAAGTCGAATACCGTTCCAAGATGTCTTCCTCAATGAAGGTAAACTACAGCAGGAAACTGTGAAAATCCAGTACTCAAACAACTGCGCTGCCTTTTCATATGGTGTTGCTATGTTGCTTTGGGCTCTGCGGTTTCCATACAAGCCTACAACATTATGGGTGCTTTCGTTTGCCTTCCAAGAGTCGACACCAGAG
Organism: Astropecten irregularis; assembly: GCA_963971285.1. Lineage (NCBI taxonomy): Eukaryota > Metazoa > Echinodermata > Asteroidea > Paxillosida > Astropectinidae > Astropecten > Astropecten irregularis. Next base: position 25,786,984 of record OZ020247.1, on the reverse strand, counting down.
TCAACATCGCCTCCCATCCTCTCGTTTGTTTTGTGCTGTATACACGGCCATTCCCGTGTCAGGGCTGACCTGTGGATTCTAAACGAACGCACCTTATGAATTTGTCGTCACATAAGGCCTAAACATTACAGTAGGGGTGGTTTGGCGTAAAGCTGTATAAGGGTGACGTTTAATTCATTAAGCGTAAGCAGAAGAAGTCTTCTTTTGGTTTTCATGTCGCTATCAATATTAGACAGAATATGAAAAATTGCATTAAAATTAAATATGCATGGCTTATAAGAAACTACGTTTTGATGAGAACTGAACCAGCGAATGACCCCCCCCCCCCGTTGTAAAGTCGACAAGCCACAACAAATTTGGTGGCCCCCGTTGATTGGTCAAACTTAATGTACATGTTAATAAAGTGAAAATTGTTCATCCCTTCTAAGTGCATATCAATTTATTAATGCATTTTTTTTTATTCATTTACTTATTTATCTTTTTTTTCTTTCAAATACATGTATCGGATAAACCAGTGTAACTGACTAACAGGTTCGATTCTTAATCATCAAATAACCACAAGGGAAACTTACTGAATTTAAAGTCATTAGGTTTTGATGCTTCTGTGCTTTTATAACGTAATTCCGTAATTATTGGCACTCACAGTATTATATCATTATGCATAGGCCTACACTATATAATAACAGAGTAATTTTGAACATCATTCTCGCTCCAATTCCTGCATGCGCAAAATAGCCTCACAATTCGGAATTCTTTTGAGACCTATTCTGTTGAGAGAAACAGAACAGAAATGACATTGAGTTAATCTGGTTCTGTCATTATATCCTCCCCTGCCCTTCTGTTGTGATTGTTTTTTTTTCTTATTCTTTGCTAACGATTTTGTTCTTCTTGCAGCATTGTTGCGTGTATCATTGAAACAATCCCTGGGGTGTGGCGGTGTGTTGCGTGGTTTCATGGCTTCTGACTGCCAGACGAACAAAGATAGTTGACTATTGGGGTCACCGCCAACGTAGGGCTGGATGGCTCAGTTGGCAGAGCGCCTGTACGGTGTTCAGGAGGTCGCCGGTTCGAATCCCGCTCCAGTCAATTTTTCTTTGTTCACTTTTCAATAACTATTAATTATAGTGCATCTTATAATTTAAAGTCTTCAGCTTGTCAAGATGCAATCGAAAAGTAGAGGAAGTCATCCATTTTAAAAGGAACAAACTTCGAAGCCGATTTTCTCAAAACATGTTTCGACTCCCTGTGGGCAAATTTGCCCCTTCGCAAAAACGATGATGCACTGTGTCTCATTTGAAGTAAACAGCATTACACGCAGAAGAAAAGTCACACCAGAACAAGCTGGAAGCTCGACTATCCATTCTATAGTGCTTTTTATTTAATAAGGGACACTCAATTAGGAACACATACTGACTCTGATACTGTATTATGGAGATTTGTCTGATCCAACATGTACATGAAATGATAAACCTGTGAAAATTTGAGCTCAATCGGACATATGAGTCACAAGAAAATACCAAAATACTGGATGGTTTTGATGTTACCCCGAGGTCAAAACTGTTTTTGGTCTTTGTTTTACTATAATTTCTGGATAAATACACCTTTCAGGCGGAAATATTTTTTTCATTTTTTTTTCAACGGTATGTTTCTACCAGCACCATCTTCATGATATCCTGAAAGTTATACGTAAATCTGTGAACATTTCTGTTCGGGTATGTTACCAATCCTGTACTGTAATGGTTTGAGATACGAACGTGTGCGCGTGTATCGAGTGTAACGAGTAGGCTAAACGTCTATGAAACTATATAAATAAAGGCGGAACAGTTCTGTGTTCGTCCACGAACACTTCAATGTCTAGTTAACCTTATCAAACCACAGACTGCGGGGTTCCGTACACGACTGTCATTATATGCTTGGCTGTCAGCGGCCACACCAACTGACTGGCCTGATGACGTCATGTTTAGTTTGCATACTATGCGGACGATTGGTATGCAGATCATTTTGCCTCTTGGCGGCGCGTTCTGGGTTCTTGCTGCATTGAATGGAAGGACTGACTGTAGTTCACCTCACGCCTACCGTATTCCCACTGCAGTACATGTAGCCTAGAACGCAAAAAATGCGCCAATTCCATGGCCAACGCGACGATCACGCTTGACAAATACTACGCCCCTTCCCCTTTGGAAAATCCTGGTATATGCATGGGGCGTGGCGAGGCAAAATGGATGATTTCCCCTATTTTTAGAGGGCATCTTGACAAGCTGAAGACTTTAAATTATAAGATGTACTAATTAATAGTTGATAGGCCATTAAGATTGTAGTGTAATTAACGTTCAAAGATATTCGTCCCTTAATTCGTGAAAACGAAAACATCCGCAAATTGGCAATTTTCCAAAAACCTGCCCTATACAAACACACACATTCGTCCTTTCATTAAAACTGTATCGAGTGTAACTATGTCACGTTTTTCAAGTCGATTTCACCATCACAACCGATCTTAATTAAACATGTCTACATTCGGTCGGCCCGGGGTTGTTTATTATTTTGTCAAATCTTTCCCATGTATTTTCTCGTACTTTGCTGAAAACAGAATCAAGCAAAACAACAGTTGCCAACAATACTGTATACAGTCACCACTTGTTCTTCAGTTAAAGTCCGTAGACTTGACAATAGACCACGGATATAATGGCAATGGCGTAATACTCCAAATGTAATATTTCACTGGCACAGTGGTTTAGTCTGTGGTGCATGTTTATTCTTCTCTCAGAGAACAGCTTATTTGTTTCAACGGCACACGAGTAAGCCCACCATCGTTTCGAAGCAAAGAGAACCAACCTCGACATAGCATTATTGCTAACCTTCAATCTGTTGTCTAACTCTGTATTATTATAATCACGTCAGGACGGTCGGGGAGGTAGTTGGAAAACGTTTTAGTGATTAACTCGATCTCATTGCCGTGTGCAGTACATACGTCGTCTTTTTGTTCAATTTGCACGCACGTTTTATTGATTTATAAACCGCTTTGATATTGACGCATATTCCAATCCAAGATGTCTACATAATTTATGCGCTGTTAAGAAAAATCATGGACATGAAGATATAGGCCTAGGAGGAAATACTGTCCAAATACCAACATATACAGAATTCAATGTAAAAGTATAATACATGATTGGTAAAGGTCACAGAACAGCACTCACACTTTGTCTAACCCAGCATGTACATGAAAATAATAAACTACCTTTGAAAATTTGAGCTCAATTGGACAACTGAGTCACGAGAATTAATACCGAAAATCCGACTAAATTTTTCTTATAAAAAAATAAGAAGAATTTTTGATCTTGCCGAGGCGGAAATATTTTAACGGCATGTTTTTACCAGCACCATCTTCATATCCTGAAAGTTATAGGTAAATCTGTGAACATATTTGTTTGGGTATGTAATTGCCAATATTGTATACTGTACCTTTACAAATAGATGTGTCGTCAAGAGATTTGAAAGCTAATGTATTGGTTCGAGCCATGATCATGTGGAGAAAACAGATCATAAGAAGAACAAAAACGTAGCAAAGAATAAGAAAAAAACAATCACAGCAGAAGGGTAGCGGAGGATTATGACAGAACCAGAAATTTATCATCTCAATGCCATTATTTTTATATTTCTCTCAAAAGAATAGGTCTCAAAACTGTTCCGAATTGTGACGCTATTTCGCGTATAGGAATTGGAGCGCGAATGTTTGAAAAAGATAAATAAGTAAAAAAATAAATTAAAAAATAATTAGTAAATAAACATGCACCTAGAATGGATGAAAAAAAAAAATCATTAACATGCACATTAATTATTATTTCGACCAATCAACGGGCGTTACCTAATTTGTTGTGGCTGGTCGACTTTACAACAAGGGGGGGGGGGTCAGTTCTCATCAAACCGTAGTTTCTTATAAGCCATGCATATTTAATTTAAATGCAATTTTTAATATTCTGTCTAATATTTCTAGCGACATGAAAACCAAAAGAAGACTTTTTCTGCTTACGCTTAATAAATTAAACGTCACCACTATATGCAGCTTTACGCCAAACCACCCCTACTGCAATGTAGGCATTCGGTGGCAGCAACTTCATAAGGTGCGTTCGTTTAGCATCCACATGTCAGCCCTGACATGGGAATGGCCGTGTATACAACACAAAACAAGCGAGAGGGTGGGAGGCGATGTTGACTGGGTCGACTTTTGGGAGGCAAACGAACACACACCCATAATATTAGGTTTGCATGGAAACCGCAGAGCCCAAAGCAACATAGCAACACCATACGAAAAGGCAGCGCAGTTGTTTGAGTACTGGATTTTCACAGTTTCCTGCAGTAGTTTACCTTCATTGAGTAAGACATCTTGGAACGGTATTCGACTTGTTGAAACTTGGAAATTACAGCAAGGATGCAGACCCCAATGAGCTCTGTGCTGGTTGTTATCTTGCCACTTGGTTTAGCATTCATGGTTTCTTTGCTGCGTGTTAGAGGGGAATCTTGCGGCGTCATGACCCTTGCCGAACCGGGGGAAGATCGCGCCTCGCTCCAGGCAAAGGCATTCGCCAATTTTAGACAGAATTGCCGTGTCAAGAAAAAACGTAAGCAACTCTCTTTTATCAATTCACTGAATCAGACATTAGGGTTTAAAAAAGGGCGGCAGACCACATTTTGGGCGACAAATTTGTATAGCGCCCTAATAATTCGTCCGATTGTGATCGTCTGATTTTCCGTCGGAAAACATCGATGTTCATCACACGGAATGATCGTAAATACAAATAAATAGGCTGCATTTCATCCCTGACAATCGTAGAACAGATGGAGCGATTTTCAAGCTGATTTGTGATGTCTTTGTTGTCTTTTTTTTTTTTTTTACAAAAACTACATTTTTTTCTGTGTACAAAACGTTCAACTCTATGGGATTCTCTGGGGCGCTACACCGACCGTCAACCAAACAATGATTATTAGAAAAGGAATTTCAGCGCCCCGGTTTACTGGGTTTACATCTATACAGGGTGTCCCCCAAAACGCAACTTGAAAAAAATATGAAAATCAAACTGTTTATCACTTCAAGATTCAGATATTTGATACAGCCATGTCTTGGCTATTAGTATTACCGTGTATAGAATGTTAAGAAAATTGGACTGAAATTGAGAGAACAAACTAATACTGAATCACCCAAACACAAAACCAAATTTGTATCTTTCTTTCAATACACATTATGTGTGTATTTTGACCACCTATTCTTGAATACTTGTTTTTAAAGAGTAATCTTTCAATTGGTCATATTTTTGCCAATTTCAGCCCGATTTTGCTTAAATTCTACATACTGGCCAAGACATGATTGTATCATATAGCTGAATCTTGAAGTGATATTAAACAGTGTAATTTTATTATAATGGTTCTCGACAAAGTGTTTTTGGGGGACACGCTGTATACGACTCCGTCAATACAGTGACTCTACAGCAGTATATGGTGTAGATACGTCCTCAGACCTGGGGGGGGGGGGTATCATTGATCCTGTAGCTGGGTTGTACTTCCATACGTTTGTATACGTTTTTATATACAGGGTGTCCCGGAAAAAACGCTGTGTCGGGAACCATTATGTTAAAATTAAACTGTTTATCACTTTAAGATTCAGATATGTGATACAACCATGTCTCGGCTATCACCATGTAGAATGTATGCAAAATCGGGCTGAAATTGGCAAAAATGTAAACAATTGAAAGAGTACTCTTTAAAAACAAATTTGTAAGGATAACACGCATAGTGGTCAATACACACATGAAAGAATGATGAAAATCGGGTTTTGAGGTTGGGTGATTCAGTCTTATAGTTTACTCACTCAATTTTAGTCCAATTTTGCTCAAATGCTACATGATAATAGCCAAGACATAATTATAGCTGTATCACATATCTGAATCTTAGTGATAAACAGTTTAATGTTAATGATAAAACAGATTTAACACTCAAACGTTAAGTTTATTATTATAAAAAATATATAGACCTTTAATGCTCCACTAAATCTAAACCTCTGAAAGGGTAACTATTTAAGAGTCATTTACATTTGTTTTGTCAAGTATTCCATGGACAACGTATTTTCTCAGTACCGAGGACAGCCAGCGCACTGACCGACATTGTCAAATAGTTCTTCTCAAATTAACCACACCTCTTTCAAGAAAGGTGTTTTCAAAAATCTTATACTCAGTCTAATTTCAACCATGCACAATTTCAAATCTCATCCATTTCAAATACTATTCATTATCATTATTATTCATTCCTTTAGAAAAAACAAAACATTTCATGTTCTTTACAGTGAAAGCTAGATGGCCACTAGGTGTGTATGGCTTACCAATGCCAATCGGCGGTTGCCCGACTGGCTCAGCCTTCACCTGGCAAACCGGATCTCGTTTTCAAGACACGGAAAATAAAAATCCGTCCAATAGCTGGTCGGATGTACTGCATCTCAGAGGCCCGTACGCGAATAATGACATGTGGCAACACTTCTGCATGAAGACGGTAGATGTCGTTGATGACAGTGATGAGGAATGGCCCAACGGGCAATACTGTGTATTCAAGTTCGGAGACGACTGTCCAAACGGTATGTATACTTTCAGGCGTATTATTTTGTCATCCCAACTCTGGCCGCCCTTCCCCATCATAGGTAGTCTTGGTTCACGACGTTGTTATTACTCGAACGTACGGACCGATTCCCCTCACTGACCCGCATGTACGTAGATGTACGTAAAAACTTATCTAAAATCCTGTAAAGGCCGTGAGTTACGTGCGCACCTCGTTATGTACCGCTATGTCGTCTCCATGACACACTGTTGAATATGTATGATTACCTGCACTGGCCTGCATGCATGGACATGTAAGTGTATGTTATTTTGGCTGTGCCTGACTTCGAAAGTAATGCATGCGAAGTGTATTTCTCCCATTTTCGGGGAGATTTTACAGGATTCCCAGGACGTTGTTAACAGTGACAGGTCCGTGTGCAGATCACCTGTACGTACATTATGTACGTGTGTGCCGGTTAGTTCGGGTAATCGGTTCGAGTATCCACACCAATAATTAACGTCATGAACCAAGACTACATCCAAGGTGGAATATGGCCTGCGAAAGGAAAGGCGACTGGAGGCAAGGCAAGGTGAATAAATCCTTGCATAATGGTACTTTTTGGTTGTACACAATGTAGGTAATTGTTGGACTGAATTAAATTTATTTAACTCAAGCTGTTTGTTGCACAAAAAATGCACACGTCAAAAGCAGCCGAGCCAGCAAGCCTGAACCGCTACTGCTACCACTATAGGATTCAGTCACCAACACAAACTCTTGAAGGTAGTATCATACTTTGGTAGCATACCGAAACAGAAATCTTCACAGATTTACCTATAACTTACATATTATGAAGATGGTGATCATGCAAACATACAGTTGAATTTTTCTGCCTGAAATGCTGTATTTATTCAGAAAAGAGTAAACCTAATGACCAAAAACAATTTTGATCTTCGGAAGATAAAAACAAATAACGGCGAATAGATATAAAAAATATTGTGGGCGTTTTTCACTGTCGGGCACCGTATGGGACTGCAATTTCTACAGATTACTGTTACTGTATTTTCCTTGATATTGTTGCCCATGAATCTGCATTAATTTCTTTGACAAAAAACAAACAAACAAAGTATGATATTACCTTAAAATAAAATTTTATGAAAATAACACAAAAGAAACATTATTCATTATTGGATTTGTTAGTGTTTCATTCACAGTATAACATATTTATTACTGGATTGTGCTCGGTTGAATGTTTCAGGCATGTCGTCTGGATACGTGTATTGGGATGACCAGGACGGCAATGGCAACAAAAACACGGTTAGCGGCACCGTGCCAACCGGAGTGTACAACCGCAACACTCGCATCAACTTCTGCTGCATGGAAAACGGTCTGGCAGCCAGTCCGATCACCTTACCAACAGGTAGCCCATTCTATCTCTTTCCCCTCACCGAGCAGTGCCAAGAGGTAAAGGGTATGAATGTTACACGCGAGTGGTTTGGCTGGGATAACGAGAACAAAAATAACAGAGACCAGATCAATGGGAGTATCCCATATATTGGAAGATATAAGGGTCATACCTTATATTACTGCTATTACCATGCATAATTATGTTGGTAAGACCCGGTGCTGACAGACCTAAAACAATGGTCAGACAGAGCGACTTGTATTGCGTTTATTTCACAAACACGGCACGGGGGGGGGGGGGGGGGGGGGTGGGGGGGGGGGGTGGGGGGGGGGGTTTGGGGGGGGGTGGCATAATACCACATCAGTGAACAGTACGTCATATACGAACTGGGAAAATATATATTTTTTTTATTTAATGTTTTCAGTATGAGACTTTAAAGGGATAAAGGGATCTATATTCACGCCTGACTTTGTTTAATAAGAAAATTACTTGAAATAAAATCTAAAATAATCATTTCGTGGTATCGCGAGTTTTAAAGGTAGTATCATACTTTGGTAAGAAACTAAAACAGAAATGTTCACATATTTACGTATAACTTAGGGTATGAAGGTGGTGGTGGTAGAAACATACCGCTAAAATGTTTCCGCCTGAAATGGTGTATTTCCAGAAATTAGTAAAACAACGACCGTAAATCTTGTTGATCTTTTAAAAGAGCAACTAAATAAAAGAGAAAAAAATTAAGAAATACTGTGGCTGTTTTTCACTGTTTTCTCAAAAAGTGGGGAATCGTACGGGACTGAAATTTTCACAGATGACTGTATACTGTATCTGTCTTGATATTTTTGCCCATGAATTTGTATTCTTTGATAAAAACCAAAGTATGATATTCCCTTTAAAGGTAATATCATACTTTGGTTTTTGTCAACGAAATGCAGATTCATTTGCAAAAATATCACAGTAACAGTCATCTGTAAAAAATTCAGTCCCATACGGTGCCCACCTTTTGAGAAAATGGTAAAAAAAAAAGTACGGCCGCAGTATTTGTTCACCGTTATTTTTGATCTTCAAAAATATGTTGTTTTTGGTCATTGGTTTTACTTTTTTCTGTATAAATACAGCATTTTAGGCAGAAAAAATTAATTTAACGTTTATGTTTCTGCCATCACCATCTTTATACCCTGTAAGTTAAAGGTAAATATGTGAAGATTTCTGTTTTCGGTATGCTACAAAGTACGATACCTTTGAAGGGATAAATTGAGATGATAAAACTTAATGAGGCTAATTATCTTAAGATAAGTCAAATCATTACTAAATGTAACGCCGATAGGAGGTTTAGAGGTAAATGCCAAACATCGCTTCGTCATTCGATGTATTCTAATGAGCTTATTCAAATTTGTTTAACAATAATTAATTACCCGGTAGCATTTTACTGGACTTGAATAAAGACTTTATAAGGAACTCTCGACTTATATAGATATTGCTATTTGATCCATAAATCATTTCGTGAAATTGTTTTCGGAGTACAGCTTACTTTATTGTCTGCAGACGGTTCATTGGTACTCTGTTATTCATTCTATGAACTATGTATTGTCAGTTGACCTGAGGTGAGCTCAGCTGAGTTCAGCTGAATAAAAATGAGTTGATTTGAAATGAAATGAGTTGAGTTGAGTTGAATCGGGTTGGTTTGAGTTGAGTTGAGTTGAGGTGAATTAAGTTGAGTCAAACTAAGTTGATTTGAATTGAGATGTTTTAGTTGAGTTGAGTCGAGTGGAGTCAAGTTAAGTTGATTTGAATTGAGATGTTTTAGTTGAGTTGAGTCGAGTCGAGTCAAATTAAGTTGATTTGAATTGAGATGTTTTAGTTGAGTTGATTCGAGTCGAGTCATATTTAGCTTAAATCTGAATTGATTTGAAAAGTGAACAAAGAAATATTGACTGGAGCGGGATTCGAACCGGCGACTTCCTGAATACCGTACAGGCGCTCTACCAACTGAGCAATCCAGCCTATACGTATTATGGCTGGATGGCTCAGTTGGTAGAGCGCCTGTACGGTATTTAGGAGGTCGCCGGTTCGAAACCCGCTCCAGTCAATTTGTCTTTGTTCACTTTTCAATGACTGTAAATTCAGTCAGTTTCCCGTGTGGTTATTTCATGATTAATTTGAATTGAGATGTTTTTAGTTGAGTTGATGCGAGGCGAGTCATATTAATAGCTAATTTGAATTGAAATGTTTTTAGTTGAGTTGATTCGAATTGCGTCAAGTTGAGTTGAGTTGAATCGAGTTGAGTTGAGTTGAATCGAGTTGAGTTGAGTTGCGTTGCGTTGGGTGGCGTTGATTTGATTTGATTCGATTGCGATTCGAATCAAGGACTAGTCGAGTCAAGTGGAAAGCGTTGAGTTGAAAGTGTTGATTTAGACGTAATTGTCTTTAATTTCACCACATTATAGTCAGTACATTATCAGCTTGTATAAAAGTATGTGCCTATAGTTATAATACAATAAAAGATAAATTGGAGATACTAGTATAGTCGTGCCAAAATATTGATAAATGTTTTTTAATCGTATAGTCAGATATTACAGGTTTTCATGCGTTATAGATGTCCTGGCTGGGACATCGTAACCAGTCTATGTTCAGCACATGCCTTGTCACCCCTACATTTAGTCTCCATACAGCAACATAGTACAAGTCTATCTATTTTAATTAATGCGGTAAAAATATGTATTTTTCCTGTTTGTATTAGTTTCCCGAATTGTTAAAGATATTTCGACATTTCTATTTTCGCTTGATTACACCCTAACATAATTTCTGGAATGTTTTTGTCAGGAAAAGTTTAATATCGTTCCGCGAGGTACTTCGCTGTTGGTTGCGTGCGCAACTCTGCCTCTCTCCTGTGTATTCCGCGTCGCATGGACGTAAGTTTACTTTCTCTATACAATTATCACTAATTTTTCGTCATGAAAAAGATGGTCATTGCCATTAATCTTGTATTTTTGTAGATCATAACCTATCACTGATAATTTTGAGTGCGCTATTTGGGTGACAATTGAGCACAATCTGTCATTTGGAATGGTTTTAGTTTGCCCTATTTAGCATGTTCAGCATCCTGTTATCCCTAAACGTATATGATTATACGGCTGTTTTATGTGTCAACCTAACGGCTGTTTATGTCAACTTTGATGTTCTTTTGTTCTTCTGTGTATCTGTGATTGAAATTAAACAGTCGTACAATTTGACTGAGTGATTGTATGTGCTACCTATAAACATTTGGTGGACACACCACCTGTGGTCTACTCATCCCTCACCTTAGTACCGTGACATTGATACGATAATTCCACAAGGAATTAATTTGCTTTAAACAATGTACATATATTTAGTTCATTTCTACAGGTTTACTTAAGATATACATGATTTTCGTAAGCACAGTATTGATTGTACAAACGCTTGAAACTTAAATAAATAATTTATTGTCATTATAGTTTGTGAAATGACAAATAACCAATTGTTGTTTTGAAATATGTAATTTGTATTTATAAACAGTAAATAATGTATTAATATCTATGGATTATATCAATTCAAACAAAGAAATGTTTTGATTTGTCTAAATGCAGAGAAATTCAAGACCATTTATAAGAAGGAATATTTCACGGAAGCATAATATTTACTGGTCTTTGAATAGTATAGGGTGAATGGAATGTTCTACGTATAAAGACAAATCAATGGATGGTATTGATTCAACGAGCATTATTATTATGTGAAGCTCTGCTGTAACATCGTATTCCAGATCTTTGAGATTTTATTCTTTGAGATGTATGTACACTGTATACTATTTTCCAGCATTTTCCAGGGGGAGGGGGGGGGGGGGGGGAGGGGGTTGTGAACGTGGAAATAAAATACATGTCAAGCGTGGTGATGGTTGGGCACGAAACTGCCATTTCGGTGTGTTCTAATCTACATGTACTGTACATGTAGTATACGGTAGGCCTGACTTGAATGCAATGCAGTCAGCCGTCAAATGCAGCAAAAACCCAGAACGCGCCGAAGAGGCGAAATGATGTACATGTACATACGAATCGTCCGCATAGTATGCAAATTAAATATGACGTCATCAGGCTAGTCATGCAGTTATTGTGACTGAGAGCTACGCCGACGTGATTGTCTGTTTTTTTTATCGCAAAACATCGATTACGACATGGAATGATCGTGATTGCAAGTTTAATGGTCTTCATTTCATCCCTGATATTTCGAGAATAGGAGGGGCGATCTGCTATGTTTTCGTTGTCGTTGGGGGCCATTTGTACGGAGTTACGGAGCCCCTAAGGGGACGGGCAAAAAAATTGGAGAGAGGTAAAAACAAAAAAAGTTGCAATTATTTCGTTCCCTCGAAATAATATTTATTTCCCGCGAAATAGTATTTCGAGGGAACGAAATAATTGTAACTTTTGTTTACCTCTCTCTAACTTTTTTGTTTGCCCATCCCCTAAGGGGCTCCGTAGGGGCCCCGTAAATAAGTAATATAAAAAAATGAATAAATAAATTTAATAAATTGATATGCACTCAAAAGAGAGGGGAATAATTCACTTCATCTGCATGCATTTTATTAGTTTCACCAATCAACGGGGGACACCTAATATGTTGTGGCTTGTCGACTTTACTAGGGGGGTGTCATTCGCTGGTTCAGTTCGTATCAAATCATAGTTTTGTCATAAATAAGCCATATTATTCGTGATGATGCATCCTTTTTCATTTCATATTCTGTCTAATATCGATAGTGACATGAAAACTTAAAGATGACCTCTTCTGCTCACGCTTACTATATAAAATGTCACCCCTATACAGCTTTAGGCCAAACCACCCCTACTGCAATGTAGGCCTTATGTGACAACTTCATAATATTAGGTTTGCATGGAAACCGCAGAGCCCAAAGCGACATAGCAACACCATATGAAAAGGCAGCGCAGTTGTTTAAGTACTGGATTTTCACAGTTTCCTGCCGTAGTTTACCTTCATCGAGTAAGACAGCTTGGAACGGTATTCGACTTGTTGAAACTTGGAAATGACAGCAAGGATTCAGATCCCAATGAGCTCTGTGCTGGTTGTTATCTTGCCACTTGGTTTAGCATTCATGGTTTCTTTGCTGCGAGTAAGAGGGGAATCTTGCGGCGCTATGACCCTTGCCGAACCGGGGGATGATCGCGCCTCGCTCCAGGCAAAGGCATTCGCCAATTTCAGACAGAATTGCCGTGTCAAGAAAAAACGTAAGCAACTCTCTTTTATAAACAGTACTATTTCTCTGAATCAGACATTAGGGCGACATTTTATTTTCCAATTAAAACAAATAAAGAAAGCTATATTAGGGCGCCAGACCTTAGTTTGGGGGACACATTCGTTTCGCACCCTAATAATTATTTTCTCGAAAACTAGAAATAATTTTACCGTCTGAAATGTTTTCCGTTAATCCTCGCAGTCCTCACTCTATAAAGTCTGGTTCATTATTTGTGCACAAGTCAATGGGATTGTCGCCCTAATGCGGAAGCAATTATACATACTTTTTGCTGTATTCTTTGTTTTCAGTTAATTGCAAAATATATTACTGAAATTCCAAAATATTTCTATCATAATTTTTGATCAAAGCCTCAAATAATGTTTTTTAATATCATGATCGTTTAGGTCATTTTATTTTACTACTGAAGACAATTTAAATTCTATAAATTCCTCTTGTTTTCAGTCAATACAGTGGTCATACTATAGCTTCTTCGACTGAATGAAAATATCTAAAAAAAATATTTAGAAAACTAGACCTGTGTTTGTAGCAACAAACACTGAGCTGTTTCGCGTATGTTTTATAAAATGTACAAACAAACATGTACACAATTGGCCCAGGACAGAGAAATAGTTTATCAGCGGTGTCTTTATTGTTTTAAACAACTACATGTATCAGGAACGTCGTCAGTCGTCCATCAATACACGTATACAGATTCATAAACACGGCCATGAGAAACACAGAAATGGCCGAGTCTACTATATGCCAACACGCGTAGTATGTATGGTTGTGCTTATGGACGGTGGAAACAGCAAAATGACTGATTTTCTAGCTCGTCGTGCTACGTTTACCTGTACACAATTGGCCCACTACTATGGATAGCCATATCAGCGGTCCAATAAGTTCCAAAGCCCGTGTTGTGTCTTATGGTTTGACTCTAAATGGCAAAATTAAATATTCAAAAATCAATAAAAAAATCAGCCGATGACGTCATCGTGACGTCACTTCAAATTTAGGATACTAGTACCATTCCCTACCTATCCACCAAGTTTCATCACCATTGGATATTCCCTTATATGTGATTCAGAAAATCGGCTTTTTGATGACGTCATCATGACGTCACCACTTTTTGGTATTTTGTGGCATGTGCCTTTAGCCTAACAAACATTTTGACGAAAGAATTTCGAAAATACGATTTGTGGTTCATGAGTTATAAAGAAAAGGTCCAAAAATTTAATAATTCGTATAAAATGCACGATGACGTCATCAACACGTGACTGTAATTTTTGTCTATATCACGTCCCCATATACTTCCATACCAAGTTTGAGTTGCATCGGACTTGCAGTTCCGGAGATAAAGAGCCTTGAAATTTGCACTTTTATGATGACGTCATGGTGCACGTGATGACGTCATGATGACGAAATGTTTCGGCATGGCACCTGGGGTGGTGGTCTATATGTGCCAAGTATGAAGTTGATCGGAACTGGCATAAGGGTAGAAGTGACTTGTATAAATACCCGTGTTATGTCTATGGGAAAAAAGTGGAATAAAACAAAGAAAAAAAAAAGAAAAAAAAAAATAACAAAAACAATAGCTGTTCCGCCGCATGCGAAACAGCTAATAATCACCAAAATGCAATTTGCGACGTATTAGCACGTATAGAGTGTTAATACATGTGGTGTGGAATGTTCAAAATGGGGAAACAAGGGACGGGTAAAAAAAAGGGGGAGGACATTGAAAACGAGGAAGACAAGTACTGAAAAAGCCCTCAATTTTTTTTGTTTTTAGCGGGGGGGGGGGGGCACAGCAAATTAAAGAAGAAACAGAAATAAGGTGGGAGAAGGGATAAATACTAAAAGTATATAGAAAAAGGGGAGGACGTTGGAAATGAGGATTGAGACAAGTACTGAAAAAGCCCTCAGCTGTTATAAAGGTATTGGAAATTCAAAACTATCTCCTGCGATCATTGACACCAAAATGGCTGTCGCGTCCTAATTTGGACGAAAAATATCTCAAAAACGAAGTAGAGTTTGACATTAATTTTGTGCATGTGTTCAATCTGGACCCATCACACCATTCTGATGAAATTCCATCGAATTTGAGAGGGTAACCTGGGGGGAAAATTGGTTGATTTGACAAGGAATGACCCTTATAACTGTGTACGTGTCCGTCCAAATGTTGGCTCTGTGGTCTGACCATAGGGTGAGGGTCATCTCCCAATTTTGTATTTTTCACTCCCAATTGTTTTTTGTTTCACTCCCAATGTTTGTTTTTTTCACTCCCAATTTGTTTTTGTTTTTCACTCCCAATTTTTAATTTTTCTCTCCCAATTTTCTTCATTCCCAATTTTTTTTTTCACTACAAATTTTTTTTTTCACTCCCAATTTTTATTTTCCCGTCCCTTTAGGAGCTCCGTACAAATTAGAAATACATAATAAAAAAAATCTAGTAAGAACAAAAACTAATCCAAAATTGAAAGTGAAGAGCATTCAAGGTAATCAGGTATTGGGTTAATGTGGAAAGGGGTAACCAAAAGTCCTAAGATGGCGCGGTGATCTAGGCCTATAAGGAGGGGATAGGCTACCCTTCTGCAGTTTCTTCAGTGCGCTGATATGCGAAAGTCTGGTTTTGGTTCAGGTCAGTTCGGTTCGGTTCGGTTCGGCTCGGTTCTGTTCGGGTCCATTCGATTCAGTCTGCATGGGCACGATTTACTGCCCGTTCAAGCCGTTATATCCTGACCTAAATGGGTCTCTGCAATAGGAATATTATGGCTTGAACATGTGCCAAAACGCAACGTTTTATGGGGCCTGTGATGTTACCCACTTCTCACACTGTTTCAGGGTAATAACAGGTTTGTTTTGGT
Organism: Astropecten irregularis; assembly: GCA_963971285.1. Lineage (NCBI taxonomy): Eukaryota > Metazoa > Echinodermata > Asteroidea > Paxillosida > Astropectinidae > Astropecten > Astropecten irregularis. The sequence continues at coordinate 25,770,882 of OZ020247.1, read as the reverse complement.
ATGTTAATTACAATGTCCATATTCATGAGCAAAACTGTGATGTCATCTGCGAGATAAATCTGAATAGTATCTGGTACACAGGCTTCTTTCATTGCATAGAAACACCTCAGTTTGAATTTCCCAGACTAAAGACTCTGTTGCTATATCACATGATTCGGGGCAAGCTTTTGCTTAGTTACATAACAGACGTCTTGCACCAGTGCACTGTTCATAATGGAAAAAAATGGCACAAAGGAACCAGACCACTCCAGAGATGGGTATCAGTATCACTGTGCAAAATCTTGCCCCGAATCACGTTATATAGCAATAGTTTTTTGTTTAGTCTGGGAAATTCAAATTTGGGTGTTTATGTGCAATGAAAGAAGTCTGTGTACCAGATACTTTTCAGATTTAACTCGCAAATGGCTTATTGATTATTTTGTGCACAAATTTAAAGGTTGGGGTTGTTTTATAGGTTTTCTGACAGACCTTGTCCTCCTCAATGGGTTTTATTGTGCCGATAATGTTCCTTTCACTCAACTGGTGGTGTATTTTTTGGCCAAACCATTTCTGTGGGGCAAGTTTGCCTCTATATTTTTTATGTTTTTCTTTTCATTAGATTTTTGCTGTTGGTTCCCCACCTTTTCCCCCTCAATGGGTTTCATTGTGCTGAATATGTTCCTTTTACTCAACTGGGCGTGTAATTTTTTTGACCAACCATTTTGGTGGGTCTTGTTTGCCTCTTCATTTGTTTATGTTTTTCATTATATTTTGGCTGTTGGTTCCCTACGTGAGTATGCATGAAAATCCCCCATTTTGCAAAGCCATTTAAAGGAAAACCAAATGCTAGTTGGAAACCAAAATAAGACTTGCCATTCATTATCTGTCAGTATATTCTCTGTATAAAGGCAATAAAATAACCTGACTGAAAAAAGCACTACAGGAATCCTTTAGGAACATCCAGTATATAGTCACATGCATGCTGGCCGAAACTTCAAATGACTGCATTATTTTAAGAACCACACCTCAGAATGGGCTCAGAATAAAAAAACGATATATCTCAGAAAGATTTTGACAACATGCAATATCTGCTAAAATGTTTACAAACGGTTGCCAACGCCTTGACGTTATGATTCAACACAGATCGTGCTGGTGAGGTTGTATTTTCATCACACCATCGACGACCTCTCCGGCGCCTATTGTGTATTTTCGGTCCAGTTAATGTATGATATTACGTGGTGAAACGATGGCGATGCTTATATGCAATATGAACTCACAGCAAGATTTGCCAGGTTGAGAAATATTGATCAGAGACACCCATGGCTAATGGATCCATTGTCATATCCATCGGTATATTTTATATCAACACGTAGCCTAGCTTTTACACACTGATAAACTAAAGATCGCTATTGCCGTACGATTCAATACATTCTTCATTACTGAATATTTTACTGATTTCGGGCACAAATATTAAATATGAAACAAATCAAATTATCAAATTTCGAGGAATGAAATAAATGACATCAAACGCCTAATAACAACTACATCTCTGGAAAAAAAGCATTTAAATGTAATTTACGCATTTCATGACAATTGGCCCTACCTTGTTTGTGTTTAACCATGATATTATTACGTTTTTGGTGGCATTCAAAATGTCATGAAATTGCGAGAATTTTTCCGTACAGTTTACATGAGTAATATAATAAAAGAGTTCAGTAGGCTTGGTTCTGTTCGATCAAGTCCGTTCGATTCGGTCTGGTTTGGTTCCTTTTTGTCCCTTTCACAATTTACTTCCCATTCAAGCCGATGTACCAAAGACCTGCATGTAAATCAAAGTGACTCCGATATGAAGCCAGTTAGCACTGGTCGGAACGTCAAATTATACTGGTTTTTAAAAAGAACCGCACTTCTTTCAATTGAGTGTTTCCAAAACCTGGCTCAGTCTAATTTCCACCATGCCAAAACTTCAGATCTCATCCGCTTCAAATAATTATGTTATCATTATCTATTAATTCAGTATACATTCCACATTCTTTACAGTGAAAGCTAGATGGCCACGAGGTGTGTATGGCTTACCGATGCCAATCGGCGGTTGCCCGACTGGCTCAGCCTTCACCTGGCGAACCGGATCTCGTTTTCACGACACGGAGGATCACGATCCGTCCAATAGCTGGTCGGATGTACTGCATCTCAGAGGTCCGTACGCGAAGAAAGATATGTGGCAACACTTCTGCATGAAGACGGTAGATGTCGTTGATGACAGTGATGAGGAATGGCCCAACGGGCAATACTGTGTATTCAAGTTCGGAGACGACTGTCCCAACGGTATGTAAAGGGTGCACAAAAAGTAACTTCCGTTGATGTTGACGCCCGACCCCTTTAAATCTAATCAGTTTGGGGTGATATGAGTGGTATGAGTGTTTAGAGCACATCTTAAGCTGCATTTTGATGCCCTTCTTGATGCCAAGGACTCAACACTGTTCAATGCACACACCATTGTTTGTCAAAAGGTACAAAACCAAAAGTTGCACTTTTAGGTATGCAGGTTGAACTTACCATGCGCTACATTGCTAGGGCGATACTGTTTGGGTCTACAATGGGTTACGCACAGCTACACACTGTATACCTAAAAGTGCAACTTTTGGTTTTGTACCTTTTAACAAACTGATGTGTGCATTGAAAAGTGTTGGGTATGGTGGCCCTAAAGGGACATCGCATATCGCAAACGTGTGCGCACACGTATGCGATGTCGTGAAATGTGTCGCGAATATGTGCGCACACGTATGCGATGTCGTGAAACAATTCGCGAATATGTGCGCACACGTATGCGATGTCGCGAAATTTATCGCGAATATGTGCGCACACGTATGCGACGTCGTGAAACAAGTCGCGAATATGTGCGCACACGTATGCAAATTCGTTTGCAATGTCGTGAATTTTATTGCATACCTTTGTCGTATACCTTTGGGGTGATGTCATATTTTTGCGGGCAATTTGTTAGTGACCTAGGGAGTAAGCAAGTGGCCCTGGTCCCATTTTGTATATACCGAAGCTCCTGCCTTGAAGTATCTTGGGTATACAAAATGGGACCAGGGCCACTTGCGTACTCCCTAGGTCACTAACAAATTGCCCGCAAAAATGACGTCACCCCAAAGGTATGCGACAAAGGTATGCAATAAAATTCACGACATTGCAAACAAATTCACATACGTGTGCGCACATATTCGCGAATTGTTTCACGACATCGCATACGTGTGCGCACATATTTGCGATAAATGTCACGACATGGCATACGTGTGCGCACATAATCGCGATAAATTTTGCGACATCGCATACGTGTGCGCACACGTTTGCGATATGCGATGTCCCTTTAGGGCCACCAAAGTTGGGTCCTTGGCATCAAGTAGGGCATCAAAATGAAGCTTAAGATGTGCTCTAAACACTCAGACTACTCATATCACCCCAAACTGATTAGATGCAAAGGGGTCGGGCGTCAAAATCAACGGAAGTTACTTTTTGTGCACCCTTTATTATGTACTTGCAGAGTTGCAGGCAAATTTTTAATATCCAACCCCGCCCATCCTAGATCGAAAACTAAGGCAGAACGAGGCAAGGTGAGCCGAGGCAAGTTACGGCGAACGAAATCTTTGCCAGATGCTACTTTCTTTTTAGGTTGTTTTATTAATAACTCAAGCAGTTTGTTGCACACGTCAAAAGCAGCTAAGCAAGTAAGCCTCGCCCTGCATTATCGCTACCGCTACCACTTTAGGGTCAGGCACGCACTGACACAAACTCAATAGCAACACATCTCCAGATTATTGCTCCCATATTTCCATCTACTGTCAATTTACCTACAGTGACGTACCAGTAGACCGACCAGAGACCAATTTCATAAAGCTGCTAAGCAGCACCGAAAACCTTGGCATTTGAAATCAGTATGCTAGCCAAAGCTCCTTGAAAATGCCATGTTCAGCAAACAATGACCAAACGTCAAAAATAGTAAACATCACATGAACATTTGGTTGGCAATCCTGATCAATGAGGACTTTTCGTTCTTAAGCACATTTTAAGTCATTCACGAGACACTTGAAATACTTGGAACACGTATGTGACAGCAATTGGTTGAGTTTGTCACAGTAGAGTATCATAATTACCTGGATTGTGCTCGGTTGAATGTTTCAGGCATGTCGTCTGGATGGGTGTATTGGGATGATGAGGACGACGAGAACAAGAACACGGTCAACGGCACCGTACCAACCGGAGTGTACGACGACAATACTGACATCTACTTCTGCTGCATGGAAAACGGTACGGCAGCCAGTCCGATCACCTTACCAACAGGTAGCCCATTCTATCTCTTTCCCCTCACCGAGCAGTGCCAAGAGGTAAAGGGTATGAATGTTACACGCGAGTGGTTTGGCTTTGATAACGAGGACGACAGTAACGCAGACGAGCTCAGTGACCGCAGTCACCCATATATTGGGTATTTAAAAGGTCATGTCCTTTATTACTGCTACTACCAAGATATTTAGGCAAGACGCGGTGCTGCCAGACCTAAAACAATGGTCAGACAGAGCGAATATGCAGTGTTTGTTTGACGATTACATGGATTGGGGGGGGGGGGGGGTTGGCATAATGCCAAACAATTGGAAAAATGAATGCTTTCAGTATGAGATTCTTGTCAACATAAAGGGGTCTACATTAACGCCTGACTTTGTTTAACATAAGAAAATGATATTAAAATCTGAAAATTAGAATCATTTCCCGGTATCGCGAAAGAAATGCAGATTCATTTGCAAAAATATAAAGGAAGATACAATAACAGTCATCTATGAAATTCCCAGTCCCGTACGGTGCACATCAACCGTTTGAGTAAATGGTAAAAAACACAGTACGCCAACAGTATATCTTCAGCGTTATTTTTGATCTTCAAAAGATCAAAATTGTTTTTGGTCATTGGTTTTACTTTTTTTTCGTATAAATACAGCATTTCAGGCAGAAAAAAAATTAACGTTAGGCCTATGTTTCTTTCATCACCATCTTTATACCCTGTAAGTTCTAGATAAATCTGTGAAGATTTGTGTTTGATATGATACCAAAGTATGATACTATACCTTTAAAGAGATTAATCGAGATGACAAAACACAATGTGTATCTCAAGATAATTAGCCTCATGGAACAATATCAAATTGTTTCTCAATGTAACGGCGATAGACGTTTAGAGGTAAATGCCAAACATCGCTTCGTCATCCGATGTATTCTAATATGTTAATTCAAATTTGTTTAACAATAATTAATTACGCAGTACAGTTTTACTTGACTTGAAGAATGACTTAAAGAACTCTCGAATATCACTAGATATTGTGATTTGATCCATAAATCGTTTCGTGAAATGATTTTCCAAATTCAGCATATTTTATTGTCTGCAGACGGCCCATAGGTACTTTGTTATTCATTCTATGAACTATGTATTGTGAGTTGACCTGAGGTGAGCTCAGCTGAGTTCAGCTGAATTAAAATGAGTTGGTTTGAGGTGATTTGAGTTGGGTTGGTTTGAGTTGAGTTGAGTTGAGTTGAATTCAATTGAGTTGAATTGAGTTTATTTGAGTTCAGTTGAATTGAATTGAGTTGGTTTGAGTTGAGTTGAGTCGGGTTGGTTTGAGTTGAGTTGAGTTGAGATGAATTGAATTGAATTGAATTGAATTGAATTGAATTGAGTCGGGTTGGTTTGAGTTTATTTTAGTTCAGCTGAATTGAAATGAGTTAGTTTGAGTTGAGTTGAGCCGGGTTGGTTTGAGTTGAGTTGAGTTGAGTTGAGTTGAGTTGAGTTGAGTTGAGTTGAGTTGAGTTGAATTGAATTGAGTTGAATTGAGTTGGGTTAAATTGAGTTGAGTTGAATTGAATTGAATTGAATTGAGTTGAGTTGAGTTGAGTTGAGTTTAGTTGAATTGAGTTGAATTGAATTGAATCGGGTTGGTTTGAGTTTATTTGATTTTAGTTGAGTTGAGTCGAGTTAAGTCAAGTCAAGATAAGTTGATTTAAATTGAGATGTGTTAGTTGAGTTGAGTCGAGGCGAGTCATATTAGTAGCTAATTTAGATTGAAATGTTTTTAGTTTAGTTGAATCGAATTAATTTGAGTTGTGTTGGGTAGCGTTGATTTGAATTGATTCGATTGCGATTTGATTCACAACAAGTCGAGTCAAGTGGAAAGCGTTGAGTTGAAAGTGTTGATTTAGACGTAATTGTCTTTAATTTCACCACATTATAGTCAGTACATTATCAGCTTGTATAAAAGTATGTGCCTATAGTTATAATACAATAAAAGATAAATTGGAGATACTAGTATAGTCGTGCCAAAATATTGATAAATGTTTTTTAATCGTTTAGTGAGATATTACAGGTTTTCATGCGTTATAGATGTCCTGGCTGGGACATCGTAACCAGTCTATGTTCAGCATTATGCCTTGTCACTCCTACATTAAGTCTCCATACAGCAACATAGTACCGGTCTGACTATCTATTTTAATTAATGCGGTTGAAACGATGTAATTATCTTGTTTATATCAGTTGCCCGAATTGTTAAAGTAATTTCGCCATTGCTGTTTTCGCTTGATTACACACTTATATAATTTCTGGAATGTTTTTGTCAGTAAAAGTTTAATATCGTTGCGCGAGGTACTTCGCCGTTGCCTGCGTGCGCAACTCTGCCTCTCTCCTGTGTATTCCGCGTCGCATGGACGTAAGTTTACTTTCTCTACAATTATCACTAATTTTCGTCATGAAAAAGATGGTCATTGCCATTAATCTTGTATTTTTGTAGATCATAACCTATCATTGATCATTTTGAGTGCCATATTTGGGTGACAAGTGATCACAATCTGTCATTTTGGAATGCTTTTAGTTTGCCCTATTTAGCATGTTCAGCATCCTGTTTCCCTAAACTTATATGATTATACGGCTGTTTTATGTGTCAACCTAACGGCTGTTTATGTCAAATTTGATGTTCTTTTGTTCTTCTGTGTATCTGTGATTGAAATTAAACAGTCGTAGAATTTGACTGAGTGATTGTATGTGCTACCTATAAACATTTAGTGGACACACCACCTGTGGTCTAGTCATCCCTCACCTTAGTACCGTGACATTGATACGATAATTCCACAAGGAATATTTTGCTTTAAACAATGTACATATATTTAGTTCATTTCTACAGGTTTACTTAAGATATACAAGATTTTCGTAAGCACAGTATTGATTGTACAAACGCTTGAAACTTAAATAAATAATTTATTGTCATTATAGTTTGTGAAATGACAAATAACCAATTGTTGTTTTGAAATATGTAATTTGTATTTATAAACAGTAAATAATGTATTAATATCTATGGATTATATCAATTCAAACAAAGAAATGTTTTGATTTGTCTAAATGCAGAGAAATTCAAGACCATTTATAAGAAGGAATATTTCACGGAAGCATAATATTTACTGGTCTTTGAATAGTATAGGGTGAATGGAATGTTCTACGTATAAAGACAAATCAATGGAATATTTGGTGTTGATTAAACGAGCGTTATTATTATGTGAAGCTCTGCTGTAACATCGTATTGCAGATCTTTGAGATTTTATTCTTTGAGATGTATGCACACTTAGTGTATAATATTTTCCAGCATTTTCCAGGGGGGGGGGGGATTGTGGACGTGGAAATAAAATACATGTCAAGCGTGATGGTTGGCCCGAAACTGCCATTTCGGTGTGTTCTAAGCTATATGTACTGTACATGTGGTATACGGTAGGCCTGACGTGAATGCAATGCAGTCAGCCGTTAAATGCAGCAAAAACCCAGAACGCGCCGAAGAGGCAAAATGATGTACATGTACATACGAATCGTCCGCATAGTATGCAAATTAAATATGACGTCATCAGGCTAGTCATGCAGTTATTGTGACTGAGAGCCACGCCGACGTGATTGTCTGGGTTTTTTTTATCGCAAAAACATCGATTACGACATGGAATGATCGTGATTGCAAGTTTAATGGTCTTCATTTCATCCCTGATATTTCGAGAATAGGAGGGGCGATCTGCTATGTTTTTGTTGTCGTTTGGGGCCTTTGGTAATTGTCAAAGAAATGCAGATTCATTTGCAAAAATATAAAGGAAGATACAATAACAGTCATCTATAAAATTCCCAGTCCCGTACGGTGCCCATCAACCGTTTGAGTAAATGGTAAAAAACACAGTACGCCAACAGTATATCTTCAGCGTTATTTTTGATCTTCAAAAGATCAAAATTGTTTTTGGTCATTGGTTTTACTTTTTTTTCGTATAAATACAGCATTTCAGGCAGAAAAAAAAATTAACGTTAGGCCTATGTTTCTTTCATCACCATCTTTATACCCCGTAAGTTCTAGGTAAATCTGTGAAGATTTGTGTTTGATATGATACCAAAGTATGATACTATACCTTTAAAGAGATTAATCGAGATGACAAAACACAATGTGTATCTCAAGATAATTAGCCTCATGGAACAATATCAAATCGTTTCTCAATGTAACGGCGATAGACGTTTAGAGGTAAATGCCACACATCGCTTCGTCATCCGATGAATTCTAATATGTTAATTCAAATTTGCTTAACAATAATTAATTACGCAGTACCGTTTTACTTGACTTGAAGAATGACTTAATGAACTCTCGAATATCACTAGATATTGTGATTTGATCCATAAATCGTTTCGTGAAATGATTTTCCAAATTCAGCATAAAAATTATTTTATTGTCTGCAGACGGTCCATAGGTACTTTGTTATTCATTCTATGAACTATGTATTGTGAGTTGACCTGAGGTGAGCTCAGCTGAGTTCAGCTGAATTAAAATGAGTTGGTTTGAGATGCTTTGAGTGGGGTTGGTTTGAGTTGAGTTGAGTTGAGTTGAATTCAATTGAGTTGAGTTGAGTTGAATTCAATTGAGTTGAATTGAGTTGGGTTGGTTTGAGTTTATTTGAGTTCAGTTGAATTGAATTGAGTTGGTTTGAGTTGAGTTGAGTCGGGTTGGTTTGAGTTGAGTTGAGTTGAGATGAATTGAATTGAATTGAATTGAATTGAGTCGGGTTGGTTTGAGTTTATTTTAGTTCAGCTGAATTGAAATGAGTTAGTTTTGAGTTGAGTTGAGTCGGGTTGGTTTGAGTTGAGTTGAGTTGAGTTGAGTTGAGTTGAGTTGAGTTGAGTTGAATTGAATTGAGTTGAATTGAGTTGAGTTAAATTGAGTTGAGTTGAATTGAATTGAATTGAATTGAGTTGAGTTGAGTTGAATTGAGTTGAGTTGAGTTGAGTTGAGTTGAATTGAGTTGAATTGAATTGAATCGGGTTGGTTTGAGTTTATTTGATTTTAGTTGAGTTGAGTCGAGTTAAGTCAAGTCAAGATAAGTTGATTTAAATTGAGATGTGTTAGTTGAGTTGAGTCGAGGCGAGTCATATTAGTAGCTAATTTAAATTGAGATGTTTTTAGTTTAGTTGAATCGAATTAATTTGAGTTGTGTTGGGTAGCGTTGATTTGAATTGATTCGATTGCGATTTGATTCAAAACAAGTCGAGTCAAGTGGAAAGCGTTGAGTTGAAAGTGTTGATTTAGACGTAATTGTCTTTAATTTCACCACATTATAGTCAGTACATTATCAGCTTGTATAAAAGTATGTGCCTATAGTTATAATACAATAAAAGATAAATTGGAGATACTAGTATAGTCGTGCCAAAATATTGATAAATGTTTTTTAATCGTTTAGTGAGATATTACAGGTTTTCATGCGTTATAGATGTCCTGGCTGGGACATGGTAACCAGTCTATGTTCAGCATTATGCCTTGTCACCCCTACATTAAGTCTCCATACTGCAACACATAGTACCGGTCTGACTATCTATTTTAATTAATGCGGTTGAAACGATGTAATTATCTTGTTTATATCAGTTGCCCGAATTGTTAAAGTAATTTCGCCATTGCTATTTTCGCTTGATTACACACTTATATAATTTCTGGAATGTTTTTGTCAGTAAAAGTTTAATAACGTTGCGCGAGGTACTTCGCCGTTGCCTGCGTGCGCAACTCTGCCTCTCTCCTGTGTATTCCGCGTCGCATGGACGTAAGTTTACTTTCTCTACAATTATCACTAATTTTCGTCATGAAAAAGATGGTCATTGCCATTAATCTTGTATTTTTGTAGATCATAACCTATCATTGATCATTTTGAGTGCCATATTTGGGTGACAAGTGATCACAATCTGTCATTTTGGAATGCTTTTAGTTTGCCCTATTTAGCATGTTCAGCATCCTGTTTCCCTAAACTTATATGATTATACGGCTGTTTAATGTGTCAACCTAACGGCTGTTTATGTCAAATTTGATGTTCTTTTGTTCTTCTGTGTATCTGTGATTGAAATTAAACAGTCGTAGAATTTGACTGAGTGATTGTATGTGCTACCTATAAACATTTGGTGGACACACCACCTGTGGTCTAGTCATCCCTCACCTTAGTACCGTGACATTGATACGATAATTCAACAAGGAATATTTTGCTTTAAACAATGTACATATTTAGTTCATTTCTACAGGTTTACTTAAGATATACAAGATTTTCGTAAGCACAGTATTGATTGTACAAACGCTTGAAACTTAAATAAATAATTTATTGTCATTATAGTTTGTGAAATGACAAATAACCAATTGTTGTTTTGAAATATGTAATTTGTATTTATAAACAGTAAATAATGTATTAATATCTATGGATTATATCAATTCAAACAAAGAAATGTTTTGATTTGTCTAAATGCAGAGAAATTCAAGACCATTTATAAGAAGGAGATATTTCACTGAAGCATAATATTTACTGGTCTTTGAATAGTATAGGGTGAATGGAATGTTCTACGTATAAAGACAAATCAATGGAATATTTGGTGTTGATTAAACGAGCGTTATTATTATGTGAAGCTCTGCTGTAACATCGTATTGCAGATCTTTGAGATTTTATTCTTTGAGATGTATGTACACTTAGTGTATAATATTTTCCAGCATTTTCCAGGGGGGGGGGGGGGGGGGGGGATTGTGGACGTGGAAATAAAATACATGTCAAGCGTGATGGTTGGCCACGAAACTGCCATTTCGGTGTGTTCTAAGCTATATATGTACTGTACATGTAGTATACGGTAGGCCTGACGTGAATGCAATGCAGTCAGCCGTTAAATGCAGCAAAAACCCAGAACGCGCCGAAGAGGCGAAATGATGTACATGTACATACGAATCGTCCGCATAGTATGCAAATTAAATATGACGTCATCAGGCTAGTCATGCAGTTATTGTGACTGAGAGCTACGCCGACGTGATTGTCTGGGTTTTTTTTATCGCAAAAACATCGATTACGACATGGAATGATCGTGATTGCAAGTTTAATGGTCTTCATTTCATCCCTGATATTTCGAGAATAGGAGGGGCGATCTGCTATGTTTTTGTTGTCGTTTGGGGTCATTTGTACGGAGTTACGGAGCCCCTAAGGGGACGGGCAAAAAAATTGGAGAGAGGTAAAAACAAAAATAGTTGCATTTATTTCGTTTCCTCGAAATAATATTTATTTCCCGCGAAATAGTATTTCGAGTGAACGAAATAATTGTAACTTTTGTTTACCTCTCTCTAACTTTTTTGTTTGCCCATCCCCTTAGGGGCTCCGTAGGGGCCCCGTAAATAAGTAATATAAAAACATGAATAAATAAATTTAATAAATTCATATGCTCTCAAAAGAGAGGGGAAAATTCACTTCATCTGCATTGCATTTTATTAGTTTGACCAATCAACGGGGGACACCTAATATGTTGTGGCTTGTCGACTTTACTACGGGGGTGTCATTCGCTGGTTCAGTTCTTATCAAATCATAGTTTTCAAATAAGCCATATTATTCGTGATGATGCATCCTTTTTCATATTCTGTCTAATATCGATAGCGACATGAAAACTTAAAAGCTGACTTCTTCTGCTCACGCTTAATAAATTAAACGTCACCCCTATACAGCTTAATGCCAAACCACCCCTACTGAGAGGGTGGGAGGCGATGTTGACTGGTGTCGACTCTTGGAAGGCAAACGAAAGCACCCATAATATTATAGGCTTGTATGGAAACCGCAGAGCCCAAAGCAACATAGCAACACCATATGAAAAGGCAGCGCAGTTGTTTAAGTTCTGGATTTTCACAGTTTCCTGCCGTAGTTTACCTTCATCGAGTAAGACAGCTTGGAACGGTATTCGACTTGTTGAAACTTGGAAATTACAGCAAGGATGCAGACCCCAATGAGCTCTGTGCTGGTTGCTATCTTGCCACTTGGTTTGGCAGTCATGGTTTCTTTGCTTCGAGTGAGAGGGGAATCTTGCGGCGCTATGACCCTTGCCGAACCGGGGGACGATCGCGCCTCGCTCCAGGCAAAGGCATTCGCCAATTTCAGACAGAATTGCCGTGTCAAGAAAAAAAGTAAGCAACTCTCTTTTATCAATACTATATAACTCGTCGCCGACACCACAAAATGACACCCAACTTACAAGAAAATGTGTCTACATTTTGAGATATAGCCGTTTGAAGTTCACGACTTTTTTTTAATAACCGGCTTATTTCAAATAGAATTCAATCAGGACCTTTTTATTTACTTCCTTCTCAAAAATAATGTTAATTCATTGTACTAGTCGACGTATTTTGAGTTGTTCACGTGTATTAAATAACTAGCATTTAAGCCTAGAACATACGATTCATTTCGTGAAAACGAAAAAATGTAAAAATAGTTAATTCGGGTTGACGAAGACGACACACACATAAATGCATAGGCGCAGCGCTCGTATAACATGGATAGAATCGGTTTCACGAAGTGACACTGAGGTGCGTGTCAGTTCTTCAAACCGATTTTAAGAAGAGGTACACAATTATGAGTGGCCCTACGATGGGAACATGACTTGCGTGTCAGTTTGTGAGACCAAATATCTGGGGAAAACTCGGAAAGTGACGCTCCCAGTAAGGCTAATTAGCAAGGTTTCGGTATACTTGTCCAAATCTTAACCAAATAAAACGAAAATCGAAAAATAAAATGCACACATACAGCGGTTGTCTCTTCGTGGTGTCGAAGGCGAATTCTTGTTATGATTTCATTTCTTTTATTGCACAATATGAGTGAACAGAATATTATCATTATCATTGCTTTGGTCATTTCTTTTACTACTGGAGACATGAATTTATTTTATTGTTCTTGGGTGCATTTATCCCTCTATAATTATACGACTCACTGGCCAAATTAGCTTTTCGACTGAATGAAAAAACAAAACAATAATTACCAAAGATACAATTTTGCGGCATACCGAGGCAGCGAGTGCTAATTGTAATCTGGTGTGGAAAATTAAAGGTATAATACATGATTGGTAAAGGTGACAGAACAGCACTCACACTTTGTTGTGTAATTCAACATGTACATGAACTAACACAGCTGTGGGAATTTGAGCTCAATCGGACATGAGTCACGAGAAAATAGCGAAAAACCAACCCAATTTTTCTATAAAACATAAAGCATCGTGGTTATGATCTTACCCCGAGATCAAAACTGTTTTGTGTTTATGTTTTACTAATTTCTGGATAAATACACCATTTCAGGCGGAAATATCTTAACTGTGTGTTTCTACCAGCACCACCTTCATACCCTGAAAGTTATACGTAAATCTGTGAACATTTCTGTTTGGGTATGTTACCAATCATGTACTTGTACCTTTATTAAAAGGTTTCAAACGTTAAGTATTAATACTGGTTCTTCTCAGAATCACACCTTCTCCAAAAAGGTGTTTCTGCAACCTGCCCTCAGTCTAGTTTCCACCATGCCAAAACCTCCAGTCTCATTAATTTCAAAAGCTAATCATCAATTAAATAACCACAGGGGAAATTGACTGAAATTCAATGTTAACCCATTGAAAGGTAAACAAATACAAATTGACTGGAGCGGGATTCAAACCGGCTGCCTCATGAATACCGTCCTGATACCTGTACAATGACTCAAATACTAATCAGTATACATGAAGGCCCCTATTTATTGATTAATATTTTACATTCCACGTTCTTGACAGTGAAAGCTAGATGGCCACGAGGTGTGTATGGCTTACCGATGCCAATCGGCGGTTGCCCGATTGGCTCAGCCGTCACCTGGCAAACCGGATCTCGTTTTCACGACACGGAGGATCACAATCCGTTAAATACCTGGTCGGATGTACTGCATCTCAGAGGTCCGTACGCGAAGAATGATATGTGGCAACACTTCTGCATGAAGACGGTAGATGGCCTTGGTGACAGTGATGAGGAATGGCCCAACGGGCAGTACTGTGTATTCAAGTTCGGAGACGACTGTCCAAACTGTATGTATCATTTGGAAATTGAAATTTGTCTCGGTTTTTTTGGTTCAAACTTCATCGGATTAGATTTCCAATCTGACTTCAACAGAACAGCTCCCTTTTTTGCCTTTGTATTTTGCGCCCCTAAGAAGTGGCGGCCGGGGCACGTGGCCCCTGTTGGCCCACGCGACTGAGTATGGCTACGCGCCTGCTACTATTGACCAGGGCCCAATTTCATTGACCCCGTTTTTTAAGGCCTACTGGTTTGTGCCTGGGCACTGCTAAGCGTAAGCAAGGCTTTCGGTTAGCGAAGAATTTCTAGGATAACCGTGATTATTTTCTGCCGTACGGGCTGTCATTATGCATTCTGCAGAAGGTTTCTGTTTAGCGTATGATCACGACCATTTTGTCCGTTTGATCGATTACGTCCGACAACAGATTTTGACGAGCAGCAAACGACTATGTCCGACCCATTGAGTCTGACAAACGATTGTGTCCGACCCATTGTGTCCGACATACGATTATGTCCGACCCATTGAGTCCGACAAACGATTGTGTCCGACCCATTGTGTCCGACAAACGATTATGTCAGACCCATTGTGTCCGACAAACGATTATGTCCGACCCATTGTGTCCGACAAACAATTATGTCCGACCCATTGTGTCCGACAAACGATTATGTCCGACCCATTGTGTCTGGCGATGTGATACCTTCAACGTACTGTATTTAGATGGTCGATTTCTCTGGATTAATTCCGTTATATATTGATTTTACTAAGTTAACCTTGGATTGTAACTGGATTGCGTGCGCAAACTGACCGTGAATAATTCTGAGTATAAAGTTTTTGGTATTGAGCTTGTCCAGAATGTGGAGCGACTAGGCGAGGTTGTTTTTTTCCTGATGCAAAATGTTGCAAACTTAGTGGAAATATACTGGAGTAAAGAGAGGCCTCATTAAGCTTATTCTCGATTTAGAACCCAATCTTAAAACACATAAAAAAAATGTAAAGTTGCAGGATTACAGTCTAACCAGTCAGTTTTGCTGTTTTGAGATGTCATTTTGTTTTCTTTAAAAAAAAAATCATTTTGCCGACTCCCATTGCTACGGCAACGCGCGCAATTGTTTCTTTAACATTGCAGTATAACACCATCAATTAAGAGTTTGCCATATAGAATATTTTTTTTTGCTTAATGCATTTTTGGAGATGGTGGCCAAAATGCGGGACATTTGAAATGCCAGTTTGTCTGGTCCGTAGTTTCGTATTGCTTGTGAGTCAATAGTATGTTTTTTATTCCTTTTACTTTCACCTATTCACACACGTGTGTAAACACCTGCAATCGTTCCTCTTTTGTTTGGACTTAAACTTTTTGGCAGCAGCTCCATTGGTTTTGTTCATGCTTTCCAATCGTGGACCTTTTTCCAATCGTGGACCCTATTGTCCCTTTTTTTATTATTATTATTATTTTGGTTTATTTTTTTTACTCTCGTGGCCAAGGGCCAAATTGCGGTAAAAATTACAATAATAAAGAGTGAAGAAATTTAAGATTTCAAAAGGAAAAAGACTTAAAATAAATAACAACAGCAATTTACAAATGAAACAGATGATGAAAAAAAGGAAAATTGCACAAGGGACATAAAAAGGCAACAGCAACACCTGGTTAAGACTAGATACAAAATACAATAACCTACACATGTAAAACACTGGTAAAAAAAAATGCTTAAACTGGAAAACACAATACAAACACATAAAAACACAGTGGATTGATTGCCTACAAAGTAAAACCAGTTAAAAATTAAAATACATATGTAGATGGCCATGCTAAGACTGAGACTTACTATTTAATAAGTTAATGAAATATGGGATATGACTGTTTTTGAAACGAGAAGTCCTGATACGCAGCTGGGAAATATTACGGGCATTTCGCAGATTACGAGAGTGTTTCTCGTATCTTGTTGGGGGTAGAAGATCAACCGTGCATGTAGATTTAGAGAGTTTTTTGGCAAACAACTGGCAGTGGTCTTCTCTTCTACCTGACAGGGTTTCAAGATTACAAATGGTAAGGGCATCCTCATAGGAGATGAACTTACTACCTAACATTATACGGCAGGCTCGACGCTGCAGTTGTTCTAATTGATAAGATTGTTGCATAGTAAGGGAGGAATGCCACACCACATCTGCATATTCAACTAGTGGACGAATATAACCTTTATATACAGTTATAAGTTCAGTTAATGTGAGGCCAAACTTTTTAAGTAAACGAAGCATATACAATTTACGGTTGATTTTGATAGAAGTCTCTAAGATGTTTTTGTTCCACTGAAGATCATTCCGTATCCAAACACCAAGAATTTTTGCTTGGTTGACATTAGGAGGGGAGTTTCGTTAATTTTAAGAACAACAGGAGTGGGAACTTCATGTTTATAACACACTTGAAGAGCCCGACACTTAATTGGGTTTAAAGAAAGCTTATTATCCTCAGTCCATTGACAAAATTTGTCAAGGATGACTTGAAGCTGGCTGCTACGTGAGTAGGAACGGTTTTCAGCTATTGTTAAATCATCAACATATTTCCAACACTTCATACTATTAGGCACATCATCTACAACATCAGATGCCTATACAAACCCATGATGACGCGCAAATGTAAAAAGCAATTCCCGAAATTAAATCACATAATAATATCGGTATTTATTTTAATAATTTGTTTCCATAATTGTCAACTTATGTTCTTTTATAATATTAGTCAACAAAATAATTTTATTGATTGATATAACATTGTGGGCCCCTGTGTAAGGTGATAGGCCCTATTTTATATTGTTAAAGTTTACGTTGGGGGAAACGTTTTGCTATAAAAGTCAATGTTAGGGAGACATAAGCTGTTAAGGGGAAATTTCCACTTTGTCGAAATGTTTCAAGTACCTTATAAATAAAACAATTTAAAATCAATTTTTTTATACAAGCTCCCAATGCTCCCAATAGTAGAATATATCAATTATATATCAAGTCGATAGGGTTGGAGGTTATTTAGAAATAGGTAAATAAAGTCGACCCTATGGGAATTTCGCCCTAACGTTGACATTATTATTTATTTATTTATTAATTTTTCGGCGTGGCGTAGGCAGCGCAGTCTTTTTTTTATAACAAAAAAATTAAACGGCTAACAAACAAAATGTTTAAAAGAATTGGGTAGATGAGAGTTAAAACTACCATTTACAGTCTTGCACCAAAAACTGAGTGACTCCTGGATGAGCTTGGTGAAGTTGAGGTTGATTTTACACTAAGGTCAATGGGAGATTATAGTGCATCCTGCCCTCAGCACGCCCTGGGGCGCCCTCATTCGAATGCTGCCCACTGGATTTATTGTGATTATTTTTTTCACTTGTACAAACGCCCTTTGTAACATTAGCAGGGTCAATTTCACTCAGTGAGGCAGTTGCGTTGTATTAAACGGTTTCAAAATATTATAAAAATATTGAAAACAAAATCATGAGAGTATAAGACCCCATAATAGCGGACATAATCAATATGACAACAGGCTTTCAGAGACTACTGAACAAAATTGAGTCAGGGAAAATCTCTTTTATGAGTGAGTGCTTGAGTGAGTCGGACAAAGTGTCGGACATCATGGGTCGGACATAATCGTTTGGCGGACACAATGGGTCGGACATAATCGTTTGGCGGACACAATGGGTCGGACATAATCGTTTGCCGGACACAATGGGTCGGACATAATCGTTTGTCGGACACAATGGGTCGGACATAATCGTTTGGCGGACACAATGGGTCGGACATAGTCGTTTGCCGGACACAATGGGTCGGACATAATCGTTTGTCGGACACAATGGGTCGGACATAATCGTTTGTCGGACACAATGGGTCGGACATAATCGTTTGTCGGACACAATGGGTCGGACATAATCGTTTGTCGGACACAATGGGTCGGACATAATCGTTTGTCGGACACAATGGGTCGGACATGCTATTACCATGCATAATTATGTTGGTAAGACGCGGTGCTGACAGACCTAAAACATCGGTCAGTCAGAGCGATTTATGCAGTGTTAGTTGAGTTGAGTTGAGTTGAGTTGAGTTGAGTTGAGTTGAGTTGAGTTGAGTCGGGTTGGTTTGAGTTGAGTTGAATTGAGTTGAATTGAGTTGAGCAGATTTATTTTTGTCGAGGTGAACAACACGCCAGTAACGTTAGTTTTGTCTTTTACAATACAGCAGTGTTATAGGATCTTTAGGAATTATGACATCACCCCAACAAATGAGAAGGATTCATTTCTTGAAGAAACTGTAATAATACAGCACATGACTTGTACAGAAGATTTATTCCAGGCATCACAGCTGGTCATATGAGCGTGATTGATTATTGCAACGTTATAACGTCATGGCAACGTGCTTGTATGTGTCTGCATGATCAATATTACAACGCCCTGCATGTACCATTCTTTTTCTTCTTTTTTATTTTTTGTATTTAAAACGGTTGATTTCGCCTCCCTTTTCGCCTGTCGTTTGAGCACAGTAGTGAAACTAATCATTATTATTGAAAAAAAATAGAAAACAAAAAAAATGAAAAATAAAATAAAGACCTGTCGTTGTGGAATACATTTCAAATTGAGGTACGATGTTGATGACAAAAAAAGAAGAAGGAAATCAGCTTCTGTGTGAATATTGTCCTATATATTAAGCTGATATTTATACCGATCTCCTGTGTGATATTTGGTGATATTTGAACTTAACTACACTGAATGTTACTAAATGGTAACATAACCAGTTATGCTCTCCAGTGTCGATTTCACGAATCCCTTACGATCGATCGTAACACGAGTTACGAAGGACAGCCCATCGAGGATGCAACATGATCCTTGTCCGGATCTCTGTTTCGTTGTAACGTGTACTATGTAAAGGATATTAACTAGAATGTGTTTGTCCTTACAAATGCTTTAAAGGGATGGTACAGAATTGGTGAGACAGAATACACTTCAAGATTCGCATAAAACTTACACAGTATAATGGTGATGATAGGAGAAAACATCCCATGAAATGTTTTTGTCTGAAATGCCATATTTGTTGAGAAATAAATGAAACTATTTTCCGATTGGAATAAATCGCTTCGAAGCGTTTTATTCATTCGTTTAAATGTGTAAACGGGTTTTCACTATTTTCTCGTGACCCAGATGGCTGATTGACCTCAAACTTCTAAAGGTTTTGTCAGTTAAGGTATATGATGGATTACATGATGTGCTTTCACTGTCAGCAACAGTTTTGTTGCAAAAACCAGTTCTGTACCATCACTTTAATATAAAAAAATTATTATAGGTGTCCAAACTCAACGAGTTTATGCTGTAATGTAATATTATTTTCTGTGGATAATCTTAGAAGCAATCGCACTTACATATCGTGTTAAGTGGAGATTATCAGTGTATATCACCGTACGTTAAAATGCATGCATGCCTAGAACATGGGGTGAGTTGAGTTGAGTCGAGTCGAGTTGTGGTCCAGATGAGTTTCTTTATGTTGAGTAGAATTGAGTTGAGCTGACTTGAGTCGAGTCGAGTTGTGGTCCATACGAGTTAAGTTGAGTTGAGTTTAGTTGAGGTGATTTGATTTGAGCTGGATTGCATGTTGATTAATTGATTTGATTGCTTTGATTCGATTCGATTTGGTTTGAGTCAACAATTCCAGTCAATTCGATTTGAGTCGAGTTGGTTTTAGTCATTCCGATGCAAGTTGAGTTGATTCGAGTTGGGTCGAGTCAAGTCACGTCGGGTTGGGTAGGGTCACTCATTTCGGGTCGAGTCGATTCGATTCGAGTCGAGTCGAGTTGAATTTAAATGAGTCCATTTGAGTTGAATTGCATTGAGTTGAGTTCAGCTGAGCTGAGATGAACTGAGTTGAACTGAGGCGACTTGAGTTAAGTTTTGTTGAGTTTAATTGAGTTAAGTTAAGTTGACTAACACGAGTCGAGTCAAGTAGAGCTATAAGGAAAATTAAGTTTATATGGATCGGTTTGCGGAAACACCATGTAAGAATCGTTCCTTCGTTCGCACTTCTCGTTAGGTCTCAACGTTTCGACTAGCCTGCTCTAGTCATCATACAGGAGACTGATCCACATACGTATTGTCACCATGCAAAGCCCCAAATCTTTCTTTAAATTATAAGTTTAGTTGAGCTGAAAAATTCAATCATTGCCAAAATGTCGGGGAGAAAAAATTTCCTTTTACAATAAAACAGTAGGGTATCTGAAAATTAAAATCACTCTACAGAAAGAGTAGAATTTTTGGTTTTTCTTGGAGAAACTGTACATATAACAATACAGCACATGACTTGCATATATAAGATATATTCCAGGCATATCACAGCTGGTTATATGAGCGTGATTAATTATTCCACGTCAGAATGTCATGGCAACGTTTTTGATGTGTGCCTGCATGATCAATATTACAACGCCCTGCATGTACCATTCTTTTTCTTCTGTTTGTATTTTTCGTATTCACAGTTGATTTCGTCTCCCCTTGCCGCCTGTCGTTTGAGCGTGGTAGTGAAACTAATAGTAATACTATTTTTTTATCTAAAAAAAAAAAAAAAAAAAGTCATTGTGGAATACATTTGAAATTTGTCCTACGTTGTTGATGATACTAAAGACAGAAATCAGCATATGTGTGAATCTATTAAAGGTAGTATCATACTTTGGTTTTTATCAAGGAAATACAGATTCATGGGCAAAAATATCAAGACAGATACAATAACAGTCATCTGTGAAAATTTCAGTCCCATACGATGCCCACTTGAGAAAACAGTGAAAAACATCCACAGTATTTCTTAAGTCTTTTTTCATTTATTTTGGATCTTTTAAAAAATCAAAAAGATTTTCGTTCATTATTTTACTAATTTCTGGATAAATACACCATTTCAGGCGGAAACATTTTAACACTATGTTTCTACCAGCACCATCTTCATACCCTGTAATTTATACGTAAATCTGTGAACATTTCTGTTTTGATTTCTTACCAAAGTATGATACTATCTTTAAGCTGATAATTATTTGATATCGGTCTTCTTTGTGGTATTTGGTGATAAACTGTTAATGCTGTTAGAATATTTATGGTAGTAACATATTCAGTTTTGCTCTCTGATCCGGATCCCTAATTCTTTGTAACGAGAACGATGTCAAAGATAACTGAAATGGATTTGTCCTGATTATAATGATTTTAGGTGTCCGAACTCAACGAGTTTATGCTGTAATGTGTTGTCTGTGGATAAGCTTATAGAAGCAATCGTATTTATTATCGTTTTAAATGAAGATTATCAGTGTTATATCACCGTACGTTAAAATGCATGCATGTCTAGAACATGCATGGGATGAGTTGAGTTGAGTTGAGTTGTGCCAAGATGAGTTTATTCATGTTCAGTAGAATGGAGATGAGCTGGCTTGAGTTGAGTTGAGTCAAGTTGAGTTATGTTGAGTTGAGTTGATGTGAGCTGACTTGAGTTGAGTAAAGTTAAGTTAGGTTAGGTTGAGTTGAGTTGAAATGCGTTGTGTTACGTTTAACTCGACTTGATCTTATTTGATTTAAGACGATTGATTTGATTTGATTAAATTTAAGACGATTGGAGTGGAGTCGAGTTGAAAGTATTAATTTAGACGTGATTGTATTTATTTTCATCGCATTTGTAGTTTACATTATCTTGCTGGTATGAAAGAACGTGGCTACAGATAAAAACAATAAGAGTATTAATGCGAGTTGCGAGTAGGAGTGCCTATATATGTTGCTAATGTGTAAATCGTATAGTCGGGCATTACAGTGATTAAAACGTGTTTCCATGCGTTATAGATAATTTACGGCAGTTACAAACAATGTGTTGCTTTAAAGGTATAATGCATGATTGGTAAAGGTCACAGAACAGCACTCACACTTCGTCTAATACAGCATGTACAACACCATCTTCATATCCTGAAAGCTATACGTAAATCAGTGAACATTTCTGCTTGGGTATTTTACCAATCCTGTACTACTTTACCTTTAAACAATTTCTTAGCTGAATTTCTTCGATATACGTACAGTATGTATGTCAAGCACAATTATACAAACGCACCTTCAACATTAAATGAATAATTGCAACTATAGCTAGTGAAATGAAAAGAAAATAGACACAATTGTTAAATTATTAAATTATTTAAAAGTTATTTCTACCCATGGATTGTATCAATAAAAAAACAGCAAGGATATGTTTTGATTTGTCTTAATGGAGAGATATTCAAGACCATTATAAGAAGGAGATATTTCACTGAAGCATAAGATTTACTGGTCTTTGAATAGTATAGGGTGAATGGAATGTTCTACGTATAAAGACAAATCAATGGAATATTTGGTGTTGATTAAACGAGCATTATTATTATGTGAAGCTCTGCTGTAACATCGTATTCCAGATCTTTGATATTTTATTCTTTGAGATGTATTTATAACTATTCATTAACATCGATCGATCGCGAGAGGAATTTGATTAAGACACATTTTAAATAATTTGTTCACCTTATTTGTCTCATTTACCTTACTTATTTTGCCAATACTGGGAACAATCGTTGATTCACAATGTGAACAATCAGTCTGTATAATTAGTTAATATAAAAATATCATGAATATTACAAAATACAAAACGCTACTAATATTAAATCTGTGTGTTAAAAATAAACTGTTCTTGTATTTGATCTATGAGTGAAGTAAATCAATCAATCTCGACATAGGTGTCGATTTCTTTTCATAATTGGGGGGATGATTGGTGATTTGGTGTCCTATGCGAGAGACCGAAACAGAGTCGAAAGTCGCGTTTTAGAGCATTTAAAAACGATCTTGCTGTGTTTTTTTGTTTTCATTATTTTGGTACATCAGATATTTTGTTGGTATTAAATGACATTCAACCTCAAAATATGGGGATGATAATACACGCCACCCCCCCCCCCCACATCAAATATGGGGGGGGGGGGGTATATCCCCCCTATCCCCCGGGATCGATACCTAATATCTATGTTGCTTGTTGCAAGGGGAAGATCTTTGAAACTGTTCATGACTGATGTTGTGCTCAATTGACGAACACCAAATAGGGAATCATGAGTAATGGCTGCTGAAATATCTTTATTTGTCTGTACATTTCTGTACAGCGTTAATTTCCTCATAAACGAAGATCAGAATTTAATGTAGTTTATATAGGCAAGCAAGCATGCATTAAATTAAATCATGACAGAGAGTTGAAGCATTATAATAGACAGGGATGAGATTTCTCAGATTAAAATCTGATTTCAGATTTTATTGTTTTGTATTTCATATTTTTTTTCCTCACAGGCTGTGTACAAAAGTATAGGAGATTTTCAGATTTCAGACTTTTTATGTACCCTGTCAGCTGTTTTCAGACATTTTTATCATTGGTCAATCTCATCCCCGAATAGACCGATTGTGCGACCAATGTTAATGCCATCGCGTGACGTATAATAGTAGGTATTTTTTCATCTCATTTGGCACAGAGCAGCTGTGGAAATATGCAAAGAAGAATGTGGACGATTATAATAGTCTTCTGTGCTCATTTCCACTGCTGTTCTGCACCAAATGAGATGACAAAAATAAGTCACAGTGAAGACATGTGAACATTGTAAACATTGGACACGCAATGCCACTATTAGTCTTGATCCAAGACTGGCATTATCGTTTGTCCCGGTCCGATAACACCAATAGAGGGGGCTATAATGCAACGAACTCGATGACCCGCAGCCACTGGTACCTGTGCCGCCGCTGGTATGCTTCCAATATGCCGATATTCGTTCACAGCATGCACGCGTACCAGCGGCGGCACAGGTACCAGTGGCAGCAGGCCAGCGAGTTCGTTGATTATATACCCCCCTCTATCGGTGCTGTCGGAGTGGGACAAATGGTAATATCGGTCTTGGATCAAGACTATGCCACTATAGACCTTTCTTTTGCAAGGTCCCAACCCGAGTTTTTGCCAACCGAGATGGCGGAAACTATGGCGATTCATCAAAGCCAGGCATACAAATAAGTAAAATTTGTACCTAATTTGTACACAACGTTTCATCATAACATTGAAAGATATTGCTGAATGTTATGGAAACAATACAAGCAATGATGGTATATGTATTTTTTACAGCCATGGAAAGTTTGTAAAAATGTTGAATTTGGTCATTCCGTCTGTCGAAAAGACGAAAATTATTTCCAACATTTGGCCTCCCATGCCAACCATGAGCCAATGTTTGGAAACAAAAGAAAGGTCTGTAATGACACAAACGAAGTGGCACTGAAATTAAATTTTCAGTCAATCCAAGCAAAAACAAAAATGGCAGCATTTGTAAAATTTCTTAGTTTTTTTCAGCTGGCAAAGAAAAAGCAAAAGAGATTGTGTAAGGCCCGGTCCCACTGGCCGATGGACACAAAACGTATGCATAAAGGACACAGCGGACAAGCAAAATTTCGGGGGTGGCTCCATCCGTTTTCGTCCGCTCCAGAAATGGACAAAATTGGCAAAATCTGCGAAAACAGAACGGTAAAGAATGGACGTGGGTAGTATGTAGCGGGGATGTTAAACGGATGTTCATGGGAAGCCTAGTGGATGAAAGTGGATGATAGCTAGAAAGGGGTTACCGGGGATAATTGGGAAGCGGACACATAGCGGAAAGAGCGGATGCGTAGCAGATGAAGGGGATACATCACGTACGCCCAACGGAAACAAAGGGGATGCCGCGCTGATGTATATCGGATGCAAACCATTCACTGCGCATGCGCGGGGTATATATAAAGGGATACACGCACGCTGTCTTCATACAGCGGAAAGACGTGCTGAAGGCTACATTGATACTACTACATCTTGTATGAACACCACGATGCGTCAGTCAGGCAAGAAAAGGAAGTCCGTGCCTACTCGTTCAAGCACTGGCAAGGTGAAGAAGGCCAGAACCAGCACCCCACCCCCTGACTCTGATGGTGAAGCTGCTGCTGCTGTGGTGGACCAGCCTCAAGCCCATCAAATCCCTGCTACTGAAGGCCCTGATGTTCAAGCCCCTGAAGGCACTGAACAAGCCCCTGAAGGCCCTGATGTTCAAGCCCCCGAAGGACCTGATGCTGAAGGCCCTGAACAAGCTCCTGAAGGCCCTGATGTTCAAGCCCCAGAAGGACCTGATGCTGAAGGCCCCGAACAAGCTCCTGAAGGCCCCGATGTTCAAGCCCCTGGAGGACCTGATATTGAAGGCCCTGGACAAGCTCATGATGGCCCTGATGTTCAAGCCCCCGAAGGACCTGATGCTGAAGGCACTGAAGAAGCTCCTGAAGACCGTAATGTTCAAGTCCCTGAAGGCCCTGATGCTCAAGCCCATGAAGTCCCTGCTGAAGCTCCTGAAGGCCCTGAACAAGCTCCAGCCAGAGGGAGGAAGAGGCAAGGGAAGAAGAAGGGAGAAAGGAAACAGTACACCGTTTCCGAGGAGCATGAGGACGATGTGCTGGAATGGCTGAAGGAGAACGAGTACCTCTGGAGAAAGGGTCACAGACTGTATCGGGACACCAAGAAGAAGCAGGCAGCTTGGAGAGACAAGGCAGAGAGCCTGGGGTACACTGCAGAAGTACTCCTTGGATGGTGGAAGCACATGCACTCCTGGTATGGGAAGCTGCACCTCAAGAAATCCGGGCAAGCCGCAGTCAAGCTCACTGACCGGGAGAAGTACGTCATGACCAAGTGCATTTTCCTGGAGGGTGAGATCCGCCACCGAGGATCAGCCCCTCTGAGACCCCTCTCCCTCAGACAGCCCACAGAAAGCCAGGCATCTTCAAGCCAGGAGCCACCTACCCTGTCAACACAGGTGTCTTCAGAGGGCCCCACAGCAGAGACTCCCTCGACAGCTACACTCCCCATGGTGCCGAACTTGGAGGATCGCGTGGAGGATGACGCCCTGCTGTCATTAATGGAGGAACAAGCGGCAGGCACCGAGGCCAACCCACCCCCACTTCCACCACCAGCTCCAGAGGACGCAGGCAGAGAGGCAGACTGGAGGGCCAGGATGACAATGTGCTGTTGGAGATAAGGGACACAATGAAGTCCACCACAGAACTTCTCGCTCAGCTGGTGGACTTGGACAGAGCATCCTCGGCCCGGAAGCCCTTCATCAGCTACGTGAGCCAGACCCTGAGGGACCTGCCC
The DNA here is from genome assembly GCA_963971285.1 of Astropecten irregularis. Taxonomy (NCBI): domain Eukaryota; kingdom Metazoa; phylum Echinodermata; class Asteroidea; order Paxillosida; family Astropectinidae; genus Astropecten; species Astropecten irregularis. The sequence continues at coordinate 25,744,317 of OZ020247.1, read as the reverse complement.
GAGGCCGAGTACCAGGTGATGAAGCAGAAGATCACAGCACTTATCCACAACCCTGAAGGCCCAGCTGAAGCTCGTCCTAACCAGTCAAGGTCTGCCCCTCCACCCCAGGCGACGTCACAGCCCTTCCCCGGCTTTCAACAGCTCCTCCCCTACCAAGGCTACAACTACCATGACTTCCCACAGCAGAAGCAGATTTTCCCAGTCCAGGCCCAGGTTCACCGGACTCCACAGACGCCACTCCTCTCCCAGCTGCAGACCAGACAACCCCAGCATACTCATCCCAACCCTTCCTCCACCCCAGAGCCAAGGCCATCAACGGACAATTTCTCAGCTGTATTGGGCTTGATCGATATGTCAAGTCCTTGATTAAGGGTCTCTCAACCTCACGGGTTGTGAACACTTGTTGTGAACACTTGTAGGCAGAATTGTTTATTTATAAAAATGTTTTGTTTACTTCATTAAGTGTTGGTCAAAACTTTTAAGAAATTGTTGAAACTTTGCATTTTTGTTTAGTTAATAAAGTGTTGGTCAAAAAGAAATGTGGAAACAGTGGAAACTGGTTTATTTTGGTTATTTTAATTGAATTTAATTTAATGCCTGACTATGTTGATGATCCACTAAATGCCAAACTTGGTTACACTGGTAGTCTAAAATGCAAAGTCCTCTATCCCCAAATAAAATCATAGTCCAAACTTCCTTTTCCACGTATACAATTTAAAGTCCCTCTTTCCGTTTTGAAAGAGAAGTCCAATCACCCATCTGTCATAACCTTGCATAAAATTAAGACCCTTTTTCATACATATAAAATGTCCAAGGTATTTTCCCATGCCCAACAATGTTGGTAGACCATAAAATTTAAAGAATGTTTGCATTAAAAATCACCTGTCTCTGTGGTCAGTTATAAAAAATAATCATTGTTCCATTCTAATCATCTGTCATCCTGTCTTGCCACTCCACTGATCCAGCTGGGGAGTTGCACCAGTGTCTCAGGAGGTTGCGCTGCTTCTTCCCTTCACGTGAAGCTCTGTTCGGGCCTTGTACATCCATAGTGTCCATCAGGTTACGTCCTTGCCTCCATTCACCAGGCTCCATGTCCCCATTCCCTTGTTGACGGTCCACAAGTCTGTTTTGCAACACTGGGTACCGGGTACGCATGAGATTATGCAGGATGCAGCAAGCCTCCACGATGCTCCTCACAGTCTCTGGGTCATGCTGCATGGTGGTGAGAAGTATCTGGAACCTGTTGGCTAAGATGCCGAAGGCGTTCTCCACCACTCGTCTTGCCCTGGACAGCCTGTAGTTGAAGATCCTCTCTTCACGGGTGAGGTATCTTGAACTGTACGGCTTCATGAGATAGGTTCTGAGGGAGAACGCGTCATCACCAACGATGAAGTAGGGCACATCTTGTGTGTCATTTGGAAGGGGGTCTGAACCTGGAAAACCCATGATGAGGTTGCGCTCCAGTCCATCCTTGAGGTCACTTGCGTTGTATATCTGGGCATCTGAAGCTGCCCCGTTGCCTGAAGCATCGATGTAGATGAACTTGTAGTCAGCATCAACCATGGCAAAGAGGAGGATACTGAAGAAGCCCTTGTAGTTGTAATAAGTGGACCCTGAGTTTGCTGGAGCTTTGCAGGCCACATGCTTCCCATCTATGGCTCCAACGGTGTGGGGAAAGTTCCACCTCTGATACCAATCTTCTGCAAGTTGTCTCCAGCCTTGTTCAGTACTGGGGCACCTTAGGAGCTCGTCCACGTATTCTTCAACGATAGCCTCTACCACTTCTCTGACAACTTTGCTGATGCTGTTGTGTGGCACCCTCCATGCATACTGCATGTTTCTGTATGTGGTTCCAGAGGCCAGATGCCGCAGAGTCAGTGCCACCTTCAGTCCAGGGTCCAGGTTGGGACGGAAGTTGGTGCTAGGCTTGGTCAATCTGGGTCTCAGACGCTCTACAAGTTCGTCAAACATGGCTGGTGGCATCCTCATGAAGTGATGGAATGCACGCGGGTCTTCATTCCTCAGTTCCACCATCAACTGGTCATACAGTCCAAACTCCATTCTTCTCGCGATCCATCCCCGGATCCACACAGCTCTTGGACGTCTCCTTCCTCTCCTTCTTCTCCTTCTGTCTAAAATTTGATACAGTCCGAACAGGTTGTGGTTCTGCTGTTGAATGAGTGCAGCTATCATATGGACTCTTTCATCATCCATGGTGGGGAACAATCGATGATGTTGAAGAACAAGACCCAGGGTGATGAGGTCTGTACAGCATGGCTGCTTGACTCATAATGAGATCCAGCTGATTTTCTCCCCCTTTTTATACAAAATATCGGTTGTCCGCTAGGTGTCCTTCTACGTACTCTTGACATACTCCAGACATCCTAAACGCATCCCACATACAAGCGCTTTGTCCGTTTTGAATACTTTATATGCGAGATGCATACGCTTACATCCTTTCTATTTCCGTGCTACTAACGATGTATAGACGTTCCATGTACCTTATCTTTCCTCCCTCTTTCCGTTTTCAGCTGCAGTGGATGTGAGTTGCGAGGATGCCCAGAGGATGCAGAGAGGATACAGCGGACGTTAAACGGATGATAAGGACATAGGACGTTTATTGCTCGTATATGTCGCGGATTTACATCGTACACGGCGGAAAGTTCATCCGTTCTAAAAGTTTTGTGCAGCTCAAAACTTTTTGAGCGGATGAAATCACAGTGGACGGATGCTCGATGGATAGAGCGTATGAAACACGTATGCAATGAGTAAACAACGGATGCATAGCGTTTTCCAACGGATGGCAAGAATTTTGTACGTTTTCTATCCTCTTTGCATCCGTAAATGCAGTGGGACCGGGCCTTTAATGGAATCATTTACAATAAGTGCTAACAGTGGTTATTGATTGTTATCGCCGACTTGGTTGCTCTCTGAGCAGTTTTTGTAGATCCAGTACACGACCAGATTGAACAACACGGTAAGGACGAAGGTGACCGGGATGATCCAGCCTAGGTTTGAGACATTCCAGCACTGGATGTCGGGCAGATTGTCGTTGGATTCGGTAGGGCCGGATTCGATGGGGTCGGTGGACGGGGGAAACACACCGCAGGTCGGGAAATCGGTGGGAAGAGGCGGTAAGCCCGGGGTGGGACCACCGACCCTGAACAGAAGTGCCATCCCGTCCTTCAGTTAAGAAAGCCAAAGGGGAAAAGCAACGTCAGAAATACATGTGAAGGACATTTTCCAAATAGTTCTATTTTTGGGCCATCGACATACTTAGCTAATAGTGGAAACATTTAAATTTCTTTCTTCATGAGCACATGCAGGCGCGGTTAACGGGGCCGGAGGAGCTGTAGCCCCCCCCCCCCCCCCCCCAAAAAAAAAATAAAAAAAATAAAAATAACCACCTACCATGCTGGAAATTTGGAAAATACTGGATCTTTTCAGTTATTACGCGCCAATGGGAGACTTTTGAGAACCGGTCTTCAAGTCAACAGCGCATGCGCACGCAATTGTGAGCATGCGCGCGTTGTTTTGCGCGTGCGTGCGCGTGCGCTGTTCACTAGGATACCGGTTCTCCAAAGTCTCCCATTACTGGAAAATAGCGCTGTGTAGGCTATATGTTGCTTTTCTACACCTAATAGGCCTAAGACAGCAGAAGAGAATGTTAGAAGCTGACGTCACGTGCGAAGGGTCTAGCCCCCACAAAAAATATTGGCTCTTCTAGCCCCCCCCCCCCCCCAAAAAAAAGCTCTAGAACCTCGCCTGGGTACATGGCCAGAGGCAGTTGAAAGTTGAAACCTCAATTAAAAACATATGACTCATCTGCCCCGATTACATTATCTGAGGTATATTCGAATGAAGGGTTATTTCAAGAGCACGGTGGCATTGAACAAACCTCTAAATGGAACTCGATGTGGCAATGGAAGATCCACCAGCCGGGATTCCAGGCCCGGAACCTGAAGATCGTGTAGCCCCCGTCTGGTACCACAACCACGTCCTTCAATGCCCCGTTCAAATTACGAGTGATACTACCTGTAATATTCAGACAGATTGGTAACAGAGTGGTCATAGAGTGACATATTCCAATACTGTATAACCAACTTATCAAGAAGAGGCTATGCTTAGTAATAATGGATAACGAAAGGCACATTTCATTGATGTAAAGAGCGAACACGTCTTCCCCTCACTAGATGCCTGTGGCCCCTTGTGTGCCTCCCCACACCATTTGAAATCTCCAATTGTGAAGAAAACACGGATAATAGCTTCTTAAAGCTCCATCGCCTCCCTGTGCTTCGATCCCAACAGGTCTGGTTGGGAAGGTCTGTAAATAGGCTACAAACAATCATGAGGGAAAGTGATTGCCTTAAAGGTACAGTACAGGATTGGTAACATACCCAAACAGAAATGTTCATAGATTTACCTATAACTTTCAGGGTATGAAGATAGTGCTGGTAGAAACATACTGTAATTAAAATACTGTATTGAAATACTGAATTTATCCAGAAATTAGTAAAGCAACGACCGAAAACAGTTTTGATCTCGGGGGTGAGATCAAAACTCCTGCGATAAGTTACAGTTTCCGATGATGACATGAGCTGAAAATTTCACAGGTTTGTTTTTATTCCATGACAAATCAAATTATGAACAGACCGCAGCTGTTCTGTCACCTTTACCAATCCTGTAGGCCTATTATGTCTTTAATGTGGTCTACCATTACCTGACTAATCTACCATTTAAGTTTCATTACCGTTCCGGTCTAGCTCCCTGACGGATTCTACGGTAGCACCTTCCATGCGTTCCATTGCGACCACATTGAACTGTAGTCCGTGCAGATGCATAGGATGCAACACGTGAATAGAATCGGGATTGACAAGAACAATCTCAACCAACTGAAACAAACGAATCAGCCAAGACAAGAGAAAATACGAGGCTGTATTAAGGACATGGTGAAAACAATAAAATAAAATACCCTCTCTCTGATCTGAATCGATCTTATTCGTACGTTAACGAGTTGTATCTCGTATATACGACGACATATACAAGTCGTACGCACGAGATATATCATCCTACCGTCTTACGGTACGACTATTATGTAGTGCGTAGGGGGTTGTTATGTCCTCCAAATACACGTATTCCGTATACGTATCCGTTTAATTCGCACGTGTACGCATACGTGGCAGGAACAGAAAAAAATTGTTTCAGCATCGCTCAACTACGTGCACATTATGTACTGGGTCAGAAAATTTGCAAAATTTTCAGTCAGGATATTTTATTGCCTTCATACAGAGAATATACTGACAAATAATGAATGGCAAGTCTTACATATTTTGGTTTCAAACCAGCATTTGGTTTTCCTTTGAATGGCTTTGTAAAACGGGGGATTTTCACGCATAACTCATGTAGGGAACCAACAGCACAAATATAATGGAAAAACATAAGAAATGAAGAGGCAAACTTCACTTACAGAAATGATTAGGTAAAGAAATTACACCACTAGTTGAGTGAAAGGAACATAATTATTTAAAACCCATTGAGGAGGAAAAGGTCTGTCAGAAAACCTATAAAACGACTGCAACTTTTTGTGCACAAATCAATTGGGTTACTACTCTCAGTTCCCGGGTGACATCACAGTTTTGCTCATGAATATGGAAATGCTAATTAGCATACACACACACCAAAAAAACTTTTTTTAACCCTGAATCAGTGTGAGGAAGTGGGTAAAATCACAGTCCCCATGTACAGTTTTTTATTGGCACATGTTCAAGCCATATTATTCCCATTGCAGAGACCCTTTAAATCGACCATAAAACATGCAATGTGTGAAAGCTGGGTGTTATAAAAGACAAAACGTTTGGCACATTGTCGCGTGTAATGAAAAACAACTTCCATACGTATCACTCCCGTGTAACATGGCTTTTACACGTATTTCACGTATCAAGTTTTCCGCGTCGCGTAGGGAAGGACACAAAAAGTGATGGCGTCATCCGCAGAATCCATACGGATACGTGATACGGGCTTGAATTTTGAGCTTGCCGAACCTGTCTACTATCTCGTACGTAGGAGATACATCTCGTACGTTATTATGTCGTACAAACGCGATAAATCTCGTACGTACGACATAACATAATTCGCGACATCAACTCGTTTACGCGCAGGGAAGAGATGTAGGCCTATGTTATGCGTACGAGAATTGATTCAAATAAGCCGTAGTTCCTTCATACATCTCATACGTACGGGGTCAGTATCGTGTCAGGGAAAGGTCTTCGTTTTTGTTCTGATTTTTTTTCTTATTCTTCCCCTTCTTCTCGTCGTAAAAGCCCATAGCCCCAACACAGGGGTTTTCCGCACTCTACTTTGTTCACTTTTAACCAGTCAATCTAAAGGTCCATAAAGATGTAGACGTGCCGTGAACATCATCAGGTCTCAAATTGCAAGCAATTTGAATTTAAAGATCAAAGTATATATTCATGATTCTTTCGCTAAATGTCAATGTTAGGGAAGTTTTTTCTTTGTGAGACATTGCTTGACCTCTGTGACCTCTACTTCCGGTCAAACAGGAAGTAGCTCCTCGTTCAAAAGTGGTAAGAGCTATGATCATAATTCTTTCACCAAAAGTGAATGTTAGGGAACGTTTTTCTTTGTGAGACATTGCTTGACCTCTGTGACCTCTACTTCCGGTCAAACAGGAAGTATGTCAAATGAAAATTTTAGGCAAGGTCTTTATTTGTGACACATTAATGTATTTCATATTATACTCGGGAAAGCCTTATAAGTTATGTTTCCAAAAGACCAAAATGTATAGTTTTACAGTATGTATGTTTTGTCCTATGATTTGGACCCATATTCCGTGCGATTTTGGATAATGACATCCCACTCTTCAAAATCTCTTTGGAAAAAAGCAAAATCGTTTACCATATTAAAAAGTCTTTCTAAACCACAAACGCTCCATGGTCAAACAAAAAAAGTCCCCGAGTCCTAGGTCTGATATTTTTTTTAAAAATAAAGGGGGAGCCAAGCAGATATAGGCATCAATGTGATGATGTACCGCATTCAAGTCCACGCTTATGGTGTGGACGCAGGCACAGGGAGCCGGGCCGTCACACTCCCCTGGAGCGAAGCTGTTCTTGTTGCAGAACTGGGAGGCCGGAATGTCGTCAAACTGGGACATGACTGGCGAGGGAGGAAAGTAGTAACTGATGTTGTTGAGCTGGGCTATGAGCAACGGGTCCTTGTTGGGGATAGTGCTTTCCCTGTCGCGCAAGCTCGTCTCGATGTAGAACTGTGCGTCCGGGGTGCCATTGGTGGACATGAACGATGCGCCTATGTTAAGAGCATAAAGCACAAACCAAATTCAAAGGATGGAATGCATAACAAAATAGACAATAACAGTGACACTGGACCAACTCAGTACATGTATACCCATGCCAACTTCCTAGGTATATCTTCATCACTTTATTTTGTAAACGGTCAAATATTTGAAGGCTTTTCTTGAGCAGTTCCTTTGTGACTCCATGCTCTATATGTAATACCCGGGACCCACATTGTGGACTTACCGGATTCTAAATGCGTGCTTTGTATCTCAGCCAGGGATTTGTTAGGGAAGGTCTTCCAGTAGATGTCAAGGGTGCCTTCCTGCGCGATGTTAGGCAGGCTTGCCGGGTCAACTGGTGCTGGGGCCGTATCGTAGTGTAGATGTGCTACCTGCCTCCCCACCGTGCCGTCGGCGGAGCTGGTGCCGCAGGACTCCAGCCCCACCACCCGCACCTCGTAGTTCCCCACGGTCTGGTTGGCGTCCAGCACGAAGTCGTAACTCTCACCCCCGTTTATCCTGAAGTAGTCCACTGCTTGGGGTTCAAGGGCCGAGCCGTCGCCGGCGATGACGAGCAGGGAATGGTCTGTGAGTGGCACGTGTACACCAATAATGAGGATATGATATAATACACCTGCAATAATAGGGCTCTGCGCTCGTAACGTCACATTCAGAAGTTCGGACAAACAATTAAGTTGGACGTGGCCCCATTTAACTTACACGTAAACGTTGTTATGTTTGTCCGAACATCCGGGTAACTATAGCTGTCGACAACAAAGGGCGTATTATATAAATAGCTCGAGCGCGGAGCCCTATTATTAGCCTTATCCGATATGGGCTAGTTATGTGAAGAAATATGAATGTCACCTTCACCCAACTACAGACAGAAGCTCGTCAACAACATTATCCACGCACGAGCAGTGTCAGAAAATGAACAGTTTGACCACGTTGACACTTTTAGCAAAAACAATTATAGCAAGATTTGCTGCACTTGTACCGTTGAATGATTTTGCTAATAATATTGTGTTTTTTCTGAAATATTATTTCAGAAAATTACATGCATTACTTGCATCAGGGGCCGATTTCACTAACGCTTTACGATCATCGTAAAGCCCAAATCGATCGTTAAACGGAAAATTACTACGCAAAGTAGCGATCAATTTTCCGTTTAGCGATGGATTTGGGCTTTACGATGGTCGCAAAACGTTAGTGAAATCGGCCCCTGGGGTCGATTTCACCAAACTCTTCGTAACTTACTATCAATCATAGGACTTTTGATGCATAAGCCCTACGTGGGATAGGCCCCCTGCGATGGGATATCCCACGTAACTCGAGTTACGATCGATCGCAGGGCTTCGTGAAATCGACTCCAGGGGTCGATTTCACCAAACTCATCGCAACTTACTATCAATCGTAAGACTAGTCGTTGCATTGCAGCCCTACGTAGGATACGATGGGTTATCCTTCGTACCTCGAGTTACGATCGATCGCAGGGCTTCGTGAAATCGACTCCAGGGGCCGATTTCACTAACGCTTTGCGATCATCGTAAAGTCCAAATCCATCGCTAAACAGAAAATCGATCGCTACTTTGCGTAGCAATTTTCCGTTTAGCGATGGATTTGGGCTTTACGATGATCGCAAAGCGTTAGTGAAATCGGCCCCTGGTCATGTTGGATTGAAAGCCTTTTCTGTATTGTCTCTCAATGGAAATCTTTCCGTGATGTACAATCTCACCTTCCACTGAGACCTGGAGATTGCAGGCTACGTTGGCCCCATTGATGACCCTGAACCGGTATTTGATACCTTGCTGAACATTGAATACCTCAAGTGGTACGAAGGGAGGTGATCCACTCATTGGAATACCTTTACCTATAGTTATGATAGAAAATCACGAGTGGTTAGACAATTGGATCAATCAGTACTGTATTAGGCCTAGGCTATACGCCGTGCTACTGCCGTGCCGAACAATTTGACATTTTCAAGTTTGGCACGGCAATAGCACGGCGTTTAGCGTAAATTTGGCTCAGCAAATTGAGTTCGGCACGGCAATTTCTGTGGCTCGACAGGGTCTGCCGCGCTATCGGTATTCGGAACGGCAGAGGCGCTACACTTTCAATTAACCTCGGCGTTTAGCGCAACTGCCGCGCTACTGCCGTGCTATTGCTGCACTCATTTGATATAAGTTCAGCACGGCTGTAGCACGGCTTATAGTCTTGGTTTATAAAGTTATTCATTTTAATTCAATTAAAAGGTGGACACATTCAATGTTATCGATTGTTCGATCAACCAAATCACTCAGATTAGCAATTCTCGAGTCCACTGGGCAATGGCCCCTTGCAGTCTTGGGGTGCTTTTTTTGTTCCATGAAAGATAGTCAAGCTGGAAAGCTCCTCGACAATAATAAAGGACGTGTTAAAAATTGGCCTGGGGGAGGGAGTGGGGTGGGGTAGGTACTTTTAGTTTCAGGTTTTGATTTGTTGCCTTTTCCATACTGTTGCAGGAAAGCCTTTCTTTTTGCTATGATTTCTTTCTTTCTTCTTATTTGCCCCAAAAGCCCGTAGACTTTGTACACGTGTATATTGCCACTTCTGCCACGTGCCATTAAATTTCGTTGCAAATCGTTCAAAGTTTGCAGAGGCCAGTGGGGGATGTACGGGGGGGGGGTTAGGGTGTTTAAACCCCCCCCCTTGGGTTCCCATTTTTAAAATTGTTTTATCCCCCCCCAAAAAAAAAAATGAAAACGAAAATCAAATGTCAAATTGAAAAAGCTCCCTAGCTCCCTACCACAGCGGGGGGGGGGGGGGGGGGGGGGGGATGGACCATAAACCTACCCCCACCCGCCCTCGCAGTGCCTGGCTACAAAACTTCACTCCGGGTAAACCCCCCTCTTAACAAAAAGCTAGATCCGCCAATGGAGGCAAAGTCTATACAGCATTAAATGTAATGTGTGCGGACGTCGGACGAGCTAAGTCATGATAACGTCATCAAGTGTCAAATAACAAGCGATTTGAGTTTAATAATTAAGATAATTAAAAATCTACAACAAATCAACTGCTTGAGGTGTTAAGTTGATTTTTCGTCAAATGTCAATGTTAGGGAAGGTCTTCCTTTGTGACGAATTTCTTGACCGCTGTGACATCTACTTCCGGTCAAAGTGTAAGAAGCTCGTCATTTGAAAGTGGTAAGAGCTAGGATCATGATTCTTTCGTCAATTGTCGATTTAAGGGATGGCCTTTCGTTGTCACAAATTGTTTGACCTCTGTGACATCTATACTTCAAGTCACACCGTAAGTAGCACGTAATTTGAAAGTGACAAGAGCTACAATCATGATTTTTTGGTAAATTGTCGATTTTAGGGATGGCCTTTCGTTGTGACACATTCTTTGACCTCTGTGACATCTATACTTCAAGTCACACCGTAAGTAGCACGTTATTTGAAAGTGACAAGAGCTAGGATCATGATTCTTTCGTCAATTGTCGATTTTAGGGATGGCCTTTCTTTATGACACATTCCTTGACCTCTGTGACATCTACTTCCGGTCACACCGTAAGTAGCACGTAATTTGAAAGTGACAAGAGCTAGGATCATGATTCTTTCGTCAATTGGCGATTTTAGGGATGGCCTTTCTTTGTGACACATTCCTTGACCTCTGTGACATCTACTTCCGGTCACACCGTAAGTAGCACGTAATTTGAAAGTGGTATAAGCTAGGATCATGATTCTTTCGTCAATTTTCGATTTTAGGGATGGCCTTTCGTTGTGACACATTCTTTGACCTCTGTGACATCTATACTTCAAGTCACACCGTAAGTAGCACGTAATTTGAAAGTGACAATCATGATTCTTTCGTCAATTGTCGATTTTAGGGATGGCCTTTCTTTATGACACATTCCTTGACCTCTGTGACATCTACTTCCGGTCACACCGTAAGTAGCACGTAATTTGAAAGTGGTATAAGCTAGGATCATGATTCTTTCGTCAATTGTCGATTTTAGGGATGACCTTTCTTTGTGACACATTCCATGACATCTGTCAATTTATCGGAAGTAGCTACTTTCACATGAAATCCAATCAGATCGACTTTTAACTATAATAGTACTCACCGTTGATCAAAATAGAATAAGGGGGGGAGGCTAAGGTTGCTGGTCAAGCCTTGTTTTTTAAAGACTTCGATCATGTCGGCATGGTGCCAGTCAGTCAGGAAGATGACGTGCTCGGGAAGATCTTCATCGTAGAGGGCGGCGTTCGGGTCGGCACGGCCTTGCACCCTGATCACAAAGGTCCCGGCTACTCCGTCGCCTCGATGCAGACCAGTGTGAGCGTGGTACCAGTGAGTTCCATGCTCAGACGGGGTAAACCTGCAAGCGACAAGTGCCGAACAATGTTTTTGTTGGGGTGTGTGTGTGGGGGGGGGGGGGGGGGGGGGTGGCTACTGGCTAGTCTGAAGCATCGATTTAGAGAACAGGGACGGCAGATGTCAGTTCCATTCAGGATCGCCATCGACCTCTCCAATACGGAAGCTTGGGGTCTCTCTAAGGGATCTATCCCGGGCTTGAGTTCCCACACCAGAAAAATCCAACAAACAAACAAACAAACGCCCCAACAAACAAACGAACGAACAAATAAATAAACAAAAATACACCCAAACAAACAAACAAACAAACAAACACCCCCATCAACAAACAAACAAACAAACAAACAAAAACCCCAACACCCCAACAAACAAACACCCCCAGCAAAAAACAGCATAAAAGCACATATTATGCAAAGGCCTAAACGCACCTATATTGGAACATGCCAGGTGAGGTAATAGGGCACTGAGTGATCATAGGGACACCGTCCATCCATTGGCTACCATGCTGTAACATGCCATGCCAGTGGATTGTAAGACCCTCACTGTTTGTCATCTGGTTATTCACATTGATCACAACCTCGTCCCCACTACAAATCTGTAAACAAAACAAAACAAACGAAGGAAAATGATCCTGGGAATTTCGGTGTATTTTGGGTTCGAAATTCATTTTGAAAATGACTTCCCGTTTTGTTCATCTGTTAATTTAAAGCATTCCGACATCTCTGAAGCTTTGAAAAAAAAAAAAACCCGTCAAATTGTCTTTTTTTCTCCAGGAAAAACAAAGATGCCCGTGTTGTTGTTATGGTTGTTGTTTTTGTTGTTGTTATTGTTGTTGTTATTGCTGTTGTTGTTATTGTTGTTGCTGATGTTGTTGTTGCTGTTGTTGTTGTTGTTGTTGTTGTTGTTGTCGTTGTCGTTGTTATTTCTGTTGTTGTTTCTGTTGTTGTTGTTGTTGTTGTTGTTGTTGTGGTTGTTGTTGTTGTTGTTGCGGTTGTTGTTGTTGTGGTTTGTTGTTGTCGTTGTTGTTGTCGTTGTTGTTGTGGTTTGTTGTTGTTGTTTTTGTTGTTGTTTTTGTTGTTGTTGTTGTGGTGGTGGTTGTGGTGGTGGTTGTTGTGGTTTGTTGGTGTTGTTGTTGTTGTTGTTATTATTGTTGTTTACCTGGATGCTTGGTCCTGGGAAGGCATAATTGATGACACTGACTGAGCGTGGTACCCCATCCACCGAGACACAATCAGGGTTGCTGCATGCTGTCCGGTTGGTTGGACAATCTCCGCACTTATATATCACACAAATCACAAATCAGTACACTGGTCAAACTTGGTTTATTTGTAAAGCCAAATGCCGAGTTAAATGAAAACTGTTTACATGAAGGAAACATGGTCGTCTTTTAGTTATAGTAGATAATAAACTTACTGTAATAAATGAGGTTTTCTAGTCCTTTTTTCACTTGCATGATGATGAATATAAACTAAAATGGTGTCGTTTTTATGATGAACTTGATAACTAAATATTAAAAATATTCTTATTAAATCTCAAACATAGTTCAATGCATCTTATATCGATCGATAAATTAAAATGTTTAGCTGGTCATCGATGCTCTTTGCGTCAGCAATAGTATATTAAGTGGTTCAATTTCACTTTCCAATTTATTTTCTAAATAAAAAGTTTGCTGGTACAGTATTCTCACGGTACTGGGTTAAAAAAGACGATTTAAGGACCACTGTGTTTGCTGTCATCATGCAAAGTCGGCCCGCCTTACCTTATTCGACATGGCGTAGTACCAAGTAACAATCCAGTTGTAGACGCATGTCATAGGCACGGAGGATTCGCAGGATCGGACACAAGGATTCTCATCGACGACACGAAGTGCGTCTACGCCGCCTAGCGACACTGCGGATACAATATCGATTGAGCTCTGTTACGTAATGGTGTACAAATCTTGTCATCTGGCATCTTGCATTTGATTTGAACTATAGAATTGTCGAGTTCTCATTTACCGGCTCTTCTTAGAACCACGCCCTCTTTCAACAAGAATAGTTTACACAATGTCTCCGCAAACCGTGCGCGCGCATGCTCACAATTGCGTGCGCGTGCGCTGTTGACATGAAGACCGATTCTCAAAAGTCCCCCATTACTTAGTTCTAGCCTCCAGCAAGCAAACTTTGAAATCTCATTTACTTTATTAATGCGAGCCAGCGAGACCAGTCGAGGCCAACTCCAAGTAGTTTGCCGAATCGTTTGGTTGAACAAAAGAAAACTCAATACATGTAGTTAAAAGTTTCACACACTTAAAGTTCCAGTTTTCTCTTTCATTCTTCAGAAGACAAGATATTCATAATTATAATGGTGAACCGTAAAGTTTTTGTTTTGTTTTTCCTCCCTTCAATCTTCTTAAAATTTCTAAGTTATGCAATAAATTTAGCGTTTGTAACAAAAGAAAAATCAAACGTGACTGGTGATAAAATACGAGATCGAAGGGCTATACAAGTTTCGAGCTCCCTAAATCCCAATAGAAACCGGATGGAATTTTCAATTCCCATAAAGTAAAGTCTATCTCACTTTTGTATTCTCATTTACAGGGTAAGACAAAAAGAACTTGACCTGGATTGGTGTTTTTAAAAAGAAACGAAGGACAGCTGTCCATAAAATGTTAATGCTCGACTGAATCTAAACATCTGAAGGGTACTAAAGAGTCATATACGTACACAGCTAAATGCGTACTTTATTGGTTTTGTCATGTATTCCATGGACAGCTTCCAAAATGAATACCTTCATTACAATACACATAACTCCTCTTAGGAATGATCAATTTGTTTCGTTCTTTAACCCTAATAAGCAGGAGAGAATGCTTGTTAAATATATGCTTTACTGAACTGTTGAGTGTCATTCGTTTCATTTTTTAAAATATCACCAATCCCAGTCAAGTTCTTTTTGACTCATCCTATTTCGGCACATTCTGGGTTTGAAGCCGTATGGGCATCTATATAATTACTACTAATGATGATCTATTTAATAGGATTTATAGAGGTTTGCTTACGTGTGACGACGACAACAAAAACTGGAGCGTACATCAGTAGGCAGGGATGTTTCATTTTGGTTTTCTTCACGGATGTTTTCTCGAAACAAGACCGAGATGCCGAAGCTTTCACGAGCAAAGAATCAACCAGTC